>PVIC010003759.1:0-66880 GCA_004025085.1 Thryonomys swinderianus | reverse complement strand
CCTGACCCAGGATCACAAAAGACCTGCAGTTGTTCTGTCTCTGGTGTCCTAATCCGGAGCAGTTCAGGGAGCTTTGCTTTCTTTTCAGAAGGTAATGTTTCTGGAGAGGATTGGTGTCTGATAGAAGGTGCCTGACCAGCTCTGTGTGACATTTGCTTGTGGTTAGGTGGGGCCACACAGTGTCATACAAACAGCCACAGAGTGCGTGCCGGGTCTATTGTTCTCTCTGGTGCCTTTTATTTCTTCCCCTGCCTCCTTCTCTGGCTAGAACTTCTAATACAGTATTGAGTGCAAATAGTGAGAGCAGATGTCCTTGTTTTGTTCCAGACAAGGGACAGGAAACTGCCCAGCCATTCACCATTGTATACAACATAAACTATGGGAGGCTTCATAGATGACTTTTATTAACTGAGGATTTCTCTTCTAGTTGAGGTTTTTTTTTTTTTTTCATCATGAAAGTGTGTTTTGAACTTCCTCAGATGCCTTGTCTGTGCCCATTCAGGTTATCCTGTACCTTTTTATTAGTCTTTTGATTAATCTGATGTATTATTTAAACAGATATTACATGCTAAACCAGCCTTGAATTCCTGAAATTACTTGGTTATGGTTTGTGATTCTTTTTTCTGTGTTGCTGAATTCAGTTTGCTAGTTTTTCTTTCTTTTTTTTGATGATTTGTACATGTGCATTCATATTTATAGGAGGCATTGGTGTTTCTTGTGATGTCTTTGGTCTGGGTATTAAGATAATGCTGGTATCATAAAATGAGTTGGGATATATTTCATTCACTTAAATTTTTAGACAGTTATATAATTAATATTAACCATTCTTTAAATGTTTGGTAGAATGTACTGGTAAAGTTCTCTGTGCCTGAAATTTTCTTTGTGGGTAGTTTTTTGATTATTAATTCAATCTCTTCACTTGTTATAGGTATATACAGATTGTTCCTTCTGAGTCAGTTCTATTTCTTTTAATGGAATTCTGTGATGTATGTTTAAGGTATGCAACTTGATGCTATGGGATGTATATATGCGTGTATATATCCATGTCAAATGGACATGTCCTTTCATGTGTGGGTGTGCGTTGCAAGAGCAGGTAAAGTCCACCATAACGATTTAGCAGGAGCCCTGTGTATAGGGCGGTTCCATTAGCTGTGGTCCTCATGGTGTAGCTGAGGTCTTGAGACTTCTCTCACACATCTGCTACTTTGTACTCTCTGATCTGCACCCCCACTCTGGTAACTACTGTTTTCTTTTCTGTCTCTGTGTATGTGAACTTTTAAAAACTCTCAGCACAAGTGAGGTCATATCCTACCTTGATTCCTGTGACTGGCTTTTTCATATAGCATTGTATCTCTCAGGCTCATCCAGATTGTGGCAAGTGGCAAGATCTTCTGTTTTCAGGGCTAATACTCTGTCATGTATATACACTGCACTTTCTCTGTTCTTTGGCTGTTTCCATATCTTGGCTGTTGGGATAACACTATGAGAGATCTGATAGTGCAGAGGTTTTCATGGGGTGACCATCTCATTTCCTTTGAGTACATGTCTGGAAGGGCTATTGCCGGGCTCTACGGTGGATCTTGAGAAGCCTCCATGCTTTCCCATAGATCTGTGCATTCTGTTGCTCTTTCATAGCATATTCTAGAGATGTCTGTTCCGTGAGTTGGTTAATAGAGTTGTTCAGATCTTCTCTTCCTTGTTATTATTTTATTTGTTTTATTCCTCATGCAACATGGAACACTGTCTCCAAATACTGCTGTTCAGTCGTCCATGTCTGTCAGCTTTTCCATGGGTTGGGTGTTTTGTTATTGTATATGTGTGTGTGTGGTTGTGGTATCTTCCTGATGACCATTTTATCTGTCCTTATTTATATCTAGTAACATCTATTGTTTTGAAGTCTACTTTGTATGACATTAGTGTAGTCACTGCAATATTCTTATGCTTGCTTCATGCATGAGGTATTTTTCCATCCTCTTATTTTCATTCTTTTTGTACCTTTGAATCTAAAGTGTGTCTTTGAGGAAAAATTTTTTACTTTTAGTCATATTTATCAATCTTCTCCTTTGCTGCACCATATTTTTAAGTTGTAGCAAGAAATCCTTTCCCTATTCCTAAATGGCACAGGAATCCACCCATATTTTCTCTAGTACTTGTGTAGTTTCTTTTTCACATTTACGTTTTTGATTCAGTTGGCATTTATGGCTGTGTTTAGTGTGAAGTATGGATCTAATTTTATCTTCTTCCAAACTGTTAACCAGTTGCCCCAAGCAACATTTATTAAAGAGTCCTTGCTCTCTCTGGTGATTTGAGAGTTATCTTTCTCATGTGGTCAGTTTCCAAATGGGGTTGGATAGCTGGGTACCTGGCCTCCTCCTTTACTCCACTTCTGACTTATTCATCAGGGTCACTATTTTAATATGGGATCTTTGTAGTGTTCCTGGTGTCTGGTAGGGACCTGCCCCATTGGAATTTTTCTTTCTCATTGTTTTCCAGGCTATTCTTGAGGCTTATTTTCCAACACACCCTTTGGTTTTGACTTGTGTAGCTCTGTAAATTTGAGTTAAATTTACAAATTAACTCATACACCACTGACATCCTTGAGAGGTTGGGTTGTTTCATCCAAGAACAACTTGTGTCTTCCCACTTTCTCAGGCAATTCTGTGCTGTGTATTGGTTTTTAAAAGTTTCTTCTGGCTATATCTCATAAAATTTAATTTTGAAATATTTAATCTTTGTGGCTTTTGTAAATGAGGTTTTCTTTACAATGCTGATTTCTGAATATCACATTTATATTCTGTTCATTGGTCCATGTTTGTTTGAGCTATAAATGTGACTTCTTCTTAGTATACCTTCATAAGATTTTCTTTGTAGATGCTGGTAGATCTTGTTTGTTTATTTTAATGACCGTATAGTATTCATTTGGGTGGCTATACTGTAGTATATTTATCTGTTCATATGCAGATGGCGTTCAGGTTGTTTATTATGTGTTGAAGTTATCAGATGGTTTTCAAAGTAGTTGTGTCAATTCTCATTCCCTTTTGGATTTTGTGAGGCCCTATTGCTTTATATTTTGGTCAATATAGTGACTATGAAGTCTTGAATCTTGAGGGATAGCAAATGATAGAGAAGCATGAATTTTTTTTTTTTTTTTTTGCTTTTTGGAGACAGGGTCTTGCTTTGTAGTTCAGGCTGGCCCTGAGCTCACTATGGTGCCCAGGCAAGCCGCTGCGAACTCAGCAATCCTCTTGTCTCTGCCTCCCGAGTGCTGGAATTACAGGCGTGAGCCACCACACCCAGCACTATATGTGGGAACCGGGGATCGAACTCAGGTCCTTACGCTTGCGAGGCAGGCGCCGGAACCACTGAGCTAACCCTCCGGCCCGAGAAGCATGAATTTTAATGGCCATTTTTTTGTGTGTGTGTGTGTGGTACCAGGGATCAAACTCGGGCCCTTGTGCTTCCAAGGTAGGTGTGGTACCACTTGAGCTAAATCCCTGTTTAATGGCCATTCTTAAGTTCCTGGTTGGTAAATTCTGGCTGGCTATTCCCTCCCACACGGACATGGCCCTGTGGATCCTGAGTCCCACTGCCTGCTTCTCTCACACCTGGTGACTGACAGGATGGGAATAGTGCTGACGCTTTCATAATCTCCTGCTGGGAAAGACACTTAGGAAGAGTGAAGTGTGCTTTTCGTGGAGGAGTGATGGCTGACTTAGGACAGAAGCTTTTCACAGACTTATCTGCATTTATTCCTAGGTGACAACTTGCATCTAGCACTCTGCCAGGCTGTGTACAGGGGTTAGTGACAAATAAAACCCAGCCTCCAGCCTCCAGGGGGTTTAAGCCTGATGGGGAGAGGATGCATATACATTGGAGAGTATGCTGGACGCAGATATAAGAGCAGCAAGGGTGCCTAGTGCCAGGTGGCTAATGTCAGTAGAGCAGGCTGCACAGAATGTGTGGAGAAGAAGGGCAAACCTCATTCTAGTTATAGGATTACAGTCTCAGGAGGAAGAGCTGTCACACAATTTTTTTCTACTTGTCTTATACAGGATAAATTCATCCTTATGAAAATGTTCATACCATCAAATAAAACATACTCTATTGTTCCAACTTTGCACAATCAATAGCTTAAATTCTACCTTTGAGCTGAGTTCCATCCCTCATGGGTGGATTTGGGATCAATCCTACTCCTAAGTGTACAAATTTCATGATCCTCTGTCTCAAGTCCAGGGTCTGACCTACTTGTGACCTAGATCCAGGTACCAGCTACAGTTTGTACCTAGATGTCACCCAAGAGCTTCATAAACTCAAGGGCAGAGTGTCCTAATGGTGAAGAGAGTGACATTTCTCCTGATCAGGTCCCTGGCTCTCTCCCTATGTTCTTTTCTCTTCTGAGGTCCTGGTGCCTTTGGGATCAGAAATATACCTTCATCACCACTGTCTTGCTGAGGTCAGCTCTCTTCCTGTCCTTTGGTGGAAGACTTCTCAAAGCTGAGTCCCCACTCAGGCATTCCCTCAATTAGCAGTTCTTTCATTCTACTGACAGCCACAACTAAGTCAGGACTAAGGATTGGTGGCAGCGGATGTGTAAGGAGCTGCCAGGTTCTCAATAAAGTGCCTCATCATCCACTTTATGTGAGGTGACATGTCCCTTCAGAGTTGGAAGACCCTCTCGCCAGTGCTGGGCCCTCAGTGGTCAACAGCACCCCTTTGTGGCAGCATGGTGGGTGGAGATGGGTTTCTGCCAAATAGTGCTTTCTGGGATAAGCCAGCTGGCTTGGACAGATGTCTTACCTTTAGTTTTGACCTTACTTGGTTCACTTGCTAATCCACCAAGCAGACTGGCCCAGGCATCTGGTTTGTTCTTTGGGTTGTTCACTTGTATATTCCTTCACTCTCGCTCTCATTCATTGGTCAAGAGGTATCGTAACCTTCACTGAAATTTGTACGACTACCTGGTTAGCAGAAACACACATGCACAGAAGAACCTCTCTCTTCTCTCCCTGGATGCTGGGGCTCTGAGCATCGAAGAGTGTGTAGCGCTGGGGCCAGAGCTCTTCCTGTTTTTGCTGTCCTGAGGTAGGTGATGTAAGCTGTGTAGAGCTAGGTCCAAGCCCCTAAGAACAGTGGGCCCCCTCAGACAGCACAAGCACCTGCAGGAAACAAAGGTCGGCAATGTGAACCTTGGGGTTGCGCTGTTTGGTTCACACTGCTTGGTGCTCCTCAAGGGCCGGAGCCATTGTGGACCGGTGTGTAGAACCCCTTGAAGGCTGGAGAACTTCCGACAGGGCCTGGGGAAGCATGTCTACTTGGAGAGTGTCTTGGTCACTTTGTTGTCATGGGGCAAAATACTCAACACCCACAAGTTAAAGGAGAGGTTTATTTTGGGGATCACAGTTTCCAGTCCATTTATCAGGCACAGGTGACCCAGAAAAATGGTTGGACAGATTAAAGCTGGTCACACCATGGCAGCCAGGAAGTGAAGGGGAAAGGAGCGGTTGGGGGAGGAGACCCTTCCACACAGCATCCTCAGTGACCTGCCTCGAGCCTGGCTTCTGGACTCATCAGTGCATTAGTCCACTGGTGTCTATAGTGTCCCCAGAGTCCCCTCCCCCTCCTTGATGGTATGTGTTAAATGCTTCACATATTGTATTTTTGGACCTTCTGCCTGACTAGACTAGTTCTCAGGCCCTTTGCACACCAGGCTGTGTCTTGGGTACCACAACCTGGCCCCAGTGCAGCCATGACTCCAATAGCTTTTGTCCCTGAACCCAGTCCCTGTCCTTCTCCTCTGTGGCTACTATTGGGGAGCCCTCTTATTTAAAAAAAATTTTGTTGAAGCTTCAGGGTAATTACCCTTGTCCTTAATAATTGCATTAGTTTCCTTGATGAGCAGAGATGCTCCAGAGTCTATGCTGTTAAAACGAGGTTAGGATTAAGTTTTTCAACCTGCTGCTGCTGTGAGAAGGGTATCTCCACGCCAATTACTGTCTCCTTGATAGGATTAGTCACTGTGTTAATTGCTCCTCAGAAAAACTGCCAAGTTTGTTGTTTTAGACTTTGGCTTTTAAAATATTGCAGATGTCATCTCGAATGCAAATTGTATTCGGTAGTAGAGATAACAGTTGATCTATTAACACTTTGGGGTTGATGCCTATCCCTATCCAAGGCTGCGTGAGAAAGTGGAGTCTTGCCCTTGGGTTATTCATTGCATCTTTGATGGTGGTTCCAGAATGGGGAGGGGAGGCAGCTGTCAGGGCTGTTCCCGGCGCTCGCTGTGAGGGAACCCAGAGCTCTGTCAACCACAATCTGTTAGAATTGGCTAGAGCAAAGCGGGGAGAGACTCTCTCTTCAGCCCAGCAGCGCTGCCTTGCAGCCTCACAGCCTCGTGGTCCCCACCTGGCTTTCTCCATTCACACCTTCCGTGCCACCGTCTCCTCAGTGAGTGGCAGATGCCCACCGAGGGTCTGCACTGTCAGCGCCTCCCTTTCAGGACCAGGAAACCCCAGTTTCAATTAGGGAATGATGACATTGCATGGTATCGTATTTTTACTTTACAGTTTAGAAATGTTTTATTTTTAAAATAATGTTAAATGTTTAGGAAAGAAATGGAAACAAAGAACTTTCACCCTCTCTCCACCCAGAGTCCCCAGTTGTTACTGTTTTTGTGTGTTTGCTTTATCATTCTGTGCATGGGTGAATGTGGCTGAAAGCAAGTTTCAGACATGACACCCCACCTATTAAACTTAGTACAGTGATACCTCGCTTGTCGAACTCCATCTATCTTAAATTTGTCTTCGAACACCAAAAAGATGAGAACCGAACGTATTTTTTTCCCACAAGGAGTAACAGAATACCAAATAATTGGTTCCAAGGCCCCCAAATTAGACTTTCATTCATCTTTCTGGAACTTTCACAAATTTCACAATTTCCTTCTTTAACTCTGTCGTGGTTCTCACAGTTTTCCTCTTTGCTTTACTGCTGGTGTCACTGGCTTTCTTTGCAGCTATGGTTACAGTATTTTATATAAATAAAGTGCAAAAAGAGCCCTATGACAGATGTTCGAACCACTGACACCAGTGGAGCCTGTTTCTACTGAGGGTGGCGCTTAGCCTGTGGTGTCGTGCCCTTGTGTCTGCACGCGATGGCCATGCAGATTTTTTTCAAACTGGATTTTTGGTCCTATTACTGAGCAAAGTTACAGACCAAGCAGATTCTTTTTCAAACTTTGCTGTTTGAATAGTGGAGAGTTTGAGCTTGGAGCTGCTGGACAACTGAGGTATCACTGTACTTGGGTGTGTAGATCTTCAGAATAGAACGCCCTCTCGTATAACCCAGTACAATGATCAAAATGAGGCAAATCGCTATTATCCAATCTACAGACTTTATTCCAGTGTTCTTTATAGAAAAAGGCATAGTCGGGCGCGGTGGCTCATGCCTGTAATCCCAGCACTCGGGAGGCAGAGACAGGAGGATTGCTGAGTTTGAGGCTTGCCTGGGCTACATAGTGAGCTCAGAGCCAGCCTGAACTACAAAGCGAGACCCTGTCTCAAAAAAAAAAAAAAGAAAAGAAAAGAAAGAAAAAGGCATAAAGTGGAAAAAGGTGTAGAGTGCAACCTGTGATTTCACAGTGTGTTTAGTTTCCTTGTCCCTTTCATCTCTATCAATCTGGGCCAACTCCTGGGACTGTCTTTCATCACCTTGACCATTTTGAAGCATGCGGGCCAGTTTTTGTAGAATGCCCTTCAGCGTGGTTGTCAGATGTTTCCTGTCACCTGGATTCAGGACATACATTTTTGCCACACAAGCGATTTAGGTTTCTTCTCACAATGGCGTAACTGGAATTGTCGCCTCTGATCCTTGGTGAAGATGGTGTCTGCTACATTTCTCTAGTGTAAAACTGTTGTTTTTTCCTTTTGCAATTAATTTATATTTTATGGGGAGACAGTTTAGGTCTATGTGAATATCTTATTATTCTCTTTTACTTGTAGTTTTTCTAAGACAAGTTCTCCCTTGTAGTTTAGGCTGACCTTCAACTTGGTGTAATTCTCCTGCCTCAGCCTCTTGAGTGCTGGAATTCTAAGCATGCACCACGATGCCTGGCCCAATGCTTTATTTTTTTATTAAATTTTGTCCACTTATTTTAGTTTCTGTTGATAATTCTTATTGAATCAGTTATGTTTCCCAGATGGTGATAGTTTTTCTAAATTTGTTTGTTGTTTAGTATGTCCTACCATATTGAAGAACTTTTTGTTTAGCTACTCCCTTGTTTATCCCCATATGGACTCACAGATTCCTAACTTAGTCAATTTTGGCTACTGTGTCCTGTTGAGAACTCTCCATAATATTTTCCACAGCACTGTATTATGAAAAACTTCAAACATACAGAAAATTAAGATTTTTTTGATGAACAGACATTATACACATCACCCAGTTGCTTTAATTAACACCTTATCATGTTTGCTTTATTGCAGATCTGTCCATCTATCCATCCTCCCAGTTTTTTGCAATACAATTTATTTCTAAATTACGTTTCAAACTAAGTTGTAGATGCCAATCCATCTCAGCCGTTTGCACTTTTGTCTGGAGTTCAGCATGTGTTTACAGTTCTTTATTAGTTAAAATTTACATAATGTGCAGCATACAGATGTGAACCAGACCAGCCAAGGAACTCTGACCAGTGCACGCACCTGTGTAACTCATGCCACTATCAAAATGCAGAGTGTGGGGCTGGAGACTTAGCTCAGTGGTTCTGGCATCTGCCTCACAAGCGCAAGGTCCCTAGTTTGATCCCCGGTAACCATACACAGCAATACCAGATGTGGTGACTCACACCCACCAGCAAATCAGTACCACACACCACAATGCCAGGCATGGTGGCTTACCCCTGTAATCCCAGCACTCAGGAGGCAGAGGCAGGGGGATTACTGAGTTCAAGATTTGCTTGGGCTACATAATGAGCTCAAGTCAGCCTGAACTACAAAATGAGGCCCTGTCTCAAAGAAAAAAAAAATGCAGAGTGTTCTCTCATCCCACAACTCTCTTTTGTGTCCCTTTCAGGGACAACTAGGGCTTGACCTTCTCATCTTCAGTAGCAGCTAGCATTCTGGGTTTATGTCCAGAATAGATTGGCACTGTCTGTGCAGCACTTCATTTCTGAATGGAGTGTGCACAGCATTGCTTTGCCATGGATGTTTCTGAGCAGGTACACGAAGATTGCTGTGTTGCAGTATTGGCCCTCAGTGCACAGGATTGGGAGGTGGGACAGTTAAGAGGTGAGGCTGGTGGGAGGTCCCTTTGCCCTGATGGTGTTATTTTGGGGAGTAAAATACAGTTACATTTCCCTGGGTCTTTTTGTCTGTCTATGTTTAATTTTGGCAGCCCATTCCATCCTTACTGACTTTTTAAATCATGGAGAGCATCAACATGTCTGCCAAACTCAAAATTCTGCAAAAGAGCTATACCTGGTGAAGTATCAGCACCCACACCATCCCTATGTGGGTAAAAACTCACTAGTATCTTTTTATGTCCCCTGTGTTTCTTTGCAAAGATAAGCAGACACAAGTATATTTTCTTTTTTTCTCATACAATAGGGAACTAGGATAGAACAGTCACTTTTTAAAAGTAAACATTGTATTTTGAGACAATTGTAGATTCACATGAATAACTAACACAAAGAGATCTGTCCTCTTTAGAAAGTTCCCCCCAGTGAGGACATCTTGAAAATGATAGTACAGTGTCACAGCCAGGATATGTGATGTGGATACAATTGGGGTTCAGAGCATTGTTGTCATCATGAGGGTTTCCCGCTACCCTTTCTAGTCACACCTTGTCCCTTCCACCCTCCCCTTTTCATCCCTGGAGCCAGTGATCTATTCTCCATTCTATAATTTTATTATCTCTATAATTTTATTATAAAAATGCAATTTATATCTAATAAATTACCTCAAAAAGGGTACTCTTTGTGTTGAACACACTTATCCCCCTTTTTTTCTCCCTTTCTGGGCCAGTTCTGGAAGCTCTCTTTCATGAGTATCTATAAGGTGTGATAAAAATACAGTTGTGCTGCTGCTGCTGCTGTCCAACAGAAATTCAGGCTTTGGAGTGTGTCCTCATCCATTTTTGTCACTGGATTTGGCATCCTGTGACTTCTGGCTCACGCCCAGAGTCAAAATGACCAAGAAGTAAACCTACTGAATTGATTCAGGACCTTCAGGGAGCTACAACAGCATGACTAAAAACACTCATGAAAGAAGACTTACAGAACTGCTCCAGAAAGTGGCAAGAACAATGGGATCACTATATTCGAAGGAAGGAGTATTTTGAGGGGGCCTAATGACACTATGTCTTTTATTTTGATACATTTAAAAAATGTAAATAGTCACCATATTTTAAAAATCCCACCTTGTGTGAGGTTGCTACAGGTTGACTATCCTTTATCTGATGTGGGTATTTAGGGATTCATTTCATGTTTAGGGACTTGGGGGATTTTGGAATATCTGCATATACATTAGCTAGATACCTGGGAGATGACACTCAAGTCTAAACCTGTACAGATATTTGTATACAGGCTTTTCTGTGGTCATAAACATTCATTTCTTGGGGATAAATGCCTGAAAGGGCAATTGATAGGGTGTGTCATATTACATATTCAGGTTTGTAGAAGAATCTGCTAAAATACCAGTGCTTTACACTCCAACAGCCATGTATGGGTAGTCTGATTTCTCCACCTCATCCGTGTTTGTGGTAACTATTTTTTACTGCAAATATTCTGATAAGTGTGTCGTGATACCTTGTAGTTTAACCTTGTATTTCTTTAATGGTTAGTGATGCTGAAATCTCTTTCTGTATTCACTTGTGTTATATTCTCACTGGTGAAATATTTGTTAGTGTCCTTTGTCTAAATTCTAGTTGGATTTATCTTTATTGTTGAAATTTTTGTATTATTTAAAATCTATTGACACCCTTTAGGTATAGAATATGACATTTATCACTGGGATCTTGTATCTGTACATGACATATCTTGCTTCTTATTTTTTCCTACCTCCCCATTTATGAAGACTTTATGTTTTTTCTTTCTTTTCTCATATCTTTTCTTTCCCTTTTTTCCTTTCCTTCCTTCCCTCTCTAGTATCCCTCCTCCCTTGAACATTTTCTCCCTGTTTCACAATATCTATTATACAGCATGGTTCTCACTTGAACTTTGAGAGTTCCTTGTACATCTTAGGTACTAGTCTTTTGTCCCATATGTGGTTTGCAAATATTTAGTCCTAGTCTGTATATTTTTTTTTGACTCTTAACAGTATTTTTCCCAGAGCGCAGTTTTAATTTTGATGACATCCACTTTATCAATTTTTCTTTTCCTTTGCTGTGCTTTTGGTGCACAGTCTAAGAACTCTTTGTCTGTCCTTAGGTCCTGAGATATTTTTTTCTGCGCTTTAAGTGTGTTGTCCATTCTGAGTTGCATTTTGTGTGTGTGGAGTAACAGGTAGAGATTCTTTTTCTTTTGGCCCATGGCTGTCTAGCTGCTCTGGTACCAGTTGTGGAAAAGGCTGTATTTCTTCTTTTGCATTAGCTTTTTCACTTTTGTCAAAGATCAGCTGGCCATATTGGTGTGGGTCTGTTTCCAGGCTCTCTGATCCAGATGTCTATTTCGCGTTAACACTATAGTCTTGGTGACTCACCATAGAACAGACTTGTGCTAGTGCTGCCTCCCTGGTCATTCTTATCTGGTACCCTTTGTGTCTTCTTGTTCTTGGCTAAATTTAGCTAGTGGTTATCCAAGTTTGTTGGGAAAAAAAAATCCAGAATATTAGTTTATTAATTTGAGCCACTGCTTGGATTTCTATGTCCAACTTTCCTTCTTTGTACCTTTTTAATTTTTATTTTTGTGGGACAGGGTCTCACTTTGTCATTCAGGCTGGTCCTGAGCTCACTATGTAGCCCAGGCAAGCCTCAAACTCAGCAATCCTCCTGCCTCTGCCTCCCAGGTGCTGGGATTACAAGCATGAGCCACCAGGCCCAGTACTGTGATATGAGGTGCTTGCTGATTGCTGGTGGGCGTGAGTCACCACACCTAGTATTATTTGTTGTATGCGGTTACCAGGGATTGAACCAGGGACCTTATGCTTGCGAGGCAGGTGACAGAATCATTGAGCTAAATCTCTGACCCCTTCCTTGTACTTTAGCTGTTCTACTTTTAGCTTTTTAAGCTTGACATTTAGAAATTTTATTTCTTTCATTTTTATTAGAATAATTGTATAAGACTATGACATTTCATCTGGTCACTGCTTTAAATCACTCCTATAGAGTCCAGTATATACTATTTTAGTGATCATGTAAACATTTTTGGCTTAGGGTTATTTTAGTTTTTTATGTTAAAAACTGATTTCTAGTTTTGTTGTATTATAATCAGAAAATATTTCTTCATAATATTCTACTTTATTAAATATTGTGATGTATTTGTTTTAATGTGATGTAACTTATGATGTCATGATCATGTGTGATCAACTTTTGTGGATATTATATGTGCATTTTAGGAGGTATATTGCCCAATTTCCTTATGTTGTTTAGGATTTCTGTACCCTTACTTACATCTAATCTCTTTTGTGATGAAAACACCATGGTAAGCACTATTTTTAATTTGTTTCCATCTATCTTTCCCTTCAATTCTTGCTGATTCTATTTTAAAAGTAGAAGTTTGTCTTGCAGGTCTTGTTTGTTGCATTAGAATTCATTACTGTTATATTTTGATGGTGAAACATGATGTCTTAGCTATAGGAACTGTCACATTAAATGATTTTTCCTTGAATTCTACTGATTTTTCTTGATCTCAAGAATGTAATACTTGTTTTTTTATTTATTCATTTGCACTGAACATTAGCTTTTCTGAATTCTTATTTAAAAGTATGTCTCTGTTATACCACTTCTACCAGATCTTGTTTTATAAGCCAAGTTGAAAATCTTTTCTTTTCATGGGAAGGGCCAGCACATCTCTGAGATGTACAGCAAATTTACATGATTGATGTGCTTGATCTTACCGTTCTCATAATATTTTACATAACAAATTACTATGTGTATTGTGTTCCATCTGTCGTACTTCTTTCTCTACATGATGTACTCCTTTGCTTATTATTTACTTTCCTTTGATGTTTAAGAATTTTTTACTTTTGTTCTAGTGACTTTTACTTGTTACCTATGATAAACTTCCTTAAGTCTCCTATTAACTTTTACTGTCTGGCCTGTTTGTTGTTGTTGATGGAATCCTTGACCTCACCTGTTGTCTAGACAACCACATCTGACTGTATCCTGGTCTTGTTTTCTTTCTTCTTTTGTTATCTATCATTGTGTAGTTGCTAAAAGATGACACTTGTTTATTATTCTCCTACCTCTTATTCATACACCAAATTTTGTCATTACATATATTAAATGCTGCCTATAACTCCACTTGCTCAAGAGGCCCCAGTTGTTTCCTACTTGGACGAAGTTAGTTCCCTAGAAGATTCCCACAGAAGGCCTTCTGGGCCCATTATTCCCTGTGTTTCCAACTTTTCTGTAGCCCCTCGTCCCCACGGGTCTGCTTTGCTGGGTATAACCCTTGGCACTCCATGAAGACGGTACTCCGTCCTTGCTCTATGTAGGGCGCTTTGAAAATGGTAAACAATTGCCTAAATCTCTGGCCCTTATACATTATCTGATCTGTCTCTTTGCAGGATGTGAGAATATGTCTTGATAACTTCTTCTTTTTTCATTTTGCCGTACTATGTTGCAGTAATTCTCTCCTGTCATGGTTGTATGTTTGGAGAAATGTCCATGGGCTGAACTCTTCAGATTCTCATTTTCATTTTCTTCCTTTAGTACTTCTCTGTAGATCAGGAAGAATACAGTGCTTCCATCTGTGCATACTGGGGGTGGGTTATGTGACTTTTTAGCTCAGGAACCCAGTTTCGTCAGTGTTGAACAGTGCAGTTTCTCCATGGTTAGTGCCTGTGATGAGGTGAGAGCAGAGGATTTATTTTATTATTTTTGTTCTGCAGGGTCCTCATACTCATACTCCTGAGTATGCCCGCTCCTCCCTCCCACTCCTGCCCATGAGGAGCAGCCCCCTCCCAGCCTCTGAAAGCCCATACTCACCTTCAGACCCTCCCTCCTGGTTACTGTTCTAGTCTCTGGGCCCTTTTCAGTATTTTCCACTGAGGATGTGCTTTTCTTTCCTGGGTTACTTTGATTTAATCTTTACCCTACATTTTCTCTCTTCGTGTAGCACCTGGCCCCAGACCACCGCCTAGTTCTTTACCAAAGTTTTGGGTGGGAGCTCATAAAATAGCTTCACTGCAAATTGCTGTGTGTTTTTCCTCTTACAGGTGAGTCGATTTTTATAATAATGTCTCTGTTTTGAGGTCTCGTGAAAGGTGTGGGCTTTCCGTGGGTTTCCTTGCCTTGTTGACCTATGTAGTTTCGCGAGGCTGTGTCGGGAGATGGTGGTTTTTGTGATCGACATTAACTGGGCTACTGGGAAGATTCTTCCACACCACTTTGAGAGATTCTGGGCAGTTACATCAATTTCAAGAACAGCGGTAACCCTGACCTATTATCAACAAGGCTTTTCATGCTAATTGTACACAAGTGAGTCTTAAGGACATGCTTGACAAGGGTACTCTTTTCTGGAGATGAAGTGCCCCCTGCGAGTATTGACACCGTTGCTCTGTTGAGCCAGCCCTTCCTGGCAGATGTGTCAGCCCAGAGGTGGAGAGGCATTTCCTGCACTGATGGGTTGGACTCAACCAGGCTGTATTGCTGTGGCATGTGGGCAAATGGTGCCCTTCAGTTGTGTAGCATGGATGTGATTTTGTGGCTGTGTGTGTAGGTGTGTTTGTGTACACACAGGTGTGCACGTGGGGTCTTTATGAGGAAGAGACTTACTATCTGTGACAGCCTGAATGTGGGTCCCCAGGTCCAAGTGCTGAGACCCTGTCCCCCGAGGAGGCTGTGCCTGGAGACTGGCCTTTGGGAATGTCATGAGGGTGGGGTTGTGAGGGAATCTATGCACTTATGGGAGTGGAAGGGTCTGTGAGAAGGGCACAAGCACCTTGACCTCCAGTTCTGGCTTCCAGCCTGTGAGAAGCACATCTACTGTTGAAGAGGCTTCATTTGTGGTGCTTTGTTATACCAGCATGACCCAACTGCATGTTTACAGTTCTCAGTCAAGGTGCAGGCCTAGTCAGACTCTGCCTTTGTGGCTGGGGAAGGAGCGCAGGGCCTGCCTCACTGCCGGGCCTTGTTTGCGGAGTGAACCGGTGAAGTGCTTGTTTCTGAAATAGACCGCATGTGCATTATGAGGTAGATGGATCCCAGCCCTCACAGGAGAGGAGAAGCCAGGAAAGGTCTGTTCTTTGGGCTCAAAGGAACAACACACAGTGGCTGGAAAGCTCCATGTCTGCTTGGTACCCTTTCTCCTGAGGGCCCTTAACCCTGGCTGGGCTATCTGCCCTCTAGCTCAATACCCCTTCACCGGCCACCTGAGGAGACCAACTCCCTCCTCAGAGACCACCCATGGTTTTGTCTGTCAGGGTACTCAGTGTGCAGCCCCACCCTCTTTTGCTTTCTGTGGGCCGTGGAAAGGGGACCATTTCCGGCCTGTGGCTCTACACCCTTCCAGAGGAGGGACAGCACCTCAGGCAGCCTCTCTGGCAGGACACAGTCAAAGTCTGAGCTGTCAGGTAAGATGTGGTCCCATCCAGGCTGAGGGGGACAGTGAGAAAGGAGTCCCTTCTGGCACCTTCTAATCTAATGGTCTCACAGCAGCCTCTGCTGCCCAGGGATGGAGAAAGCCAGGTCAGGAGTTCACGTTCAGGACCCAGGTGGCACCTTACTGTCCCTTCTACCTGACCCCACAGTCCTGGCTTTGGCTTCTACTTTCCCACGGATGCCCAGACACAGAGAAGAAGTGGGCAAGGGTAAGAGACATGGGGGCCCCCAAGGAGGCCTCGTGGACAGTAAGGCTGCTTCGTTGCCTGCTTCCCTCCCTCTCAGGCACCTCAGCTCTCTCTCCCACCATCGGTCATGAGGTAGGGATGGAAGGAAGATGTCGAATCCCTGCTCAGGCTGCTCACTTATTAGTGAGGTTTCCTTGGAATCTGTCATGGATACTGGCGACAGCTCCTGAGTTCTCTGAGGAGCTGTGGCGATGGGAAATCCTCTCTGACAGGGAGACACAGCAGCCTTTTCTCCTTAAAGCCTTATTAACATCCAAACAGCGTTTCAGACAGACTTCACTCACAGCATTTGCTTGCTGTTCCTCCAAACTTCACACACCCATTCAGTGAACGTCCCATCATCCACCTCGGGCCAGGACACTGACCACTGGGAGAATGGGTTGCCTCAGCCTTGGGAAGAGGCCTGGCTGCCTGAGATGTCCCAGTTCTGTTGAATAGAACAGGTGGCAGGTGACTGTGACCCGAGGACCCTGCTCTTGTGTAAGCCACCTCAGGTAGGCTGTGACATGTCACAGAGCATATACTCCGTGCATGCGCTCATGGACAGGGTGCAGTGGGGTGTGTGGCCTTTGGGTTCAGACAGATCGGGGCTGGGATCCCAGGCCTGCTGCTCAGTCCTGGGTTTGGGGCTGAGAGGCTCTTCTAAGCTTTGAGTTTCTTAGAATGGGTTTGAGGATAAAGACTCCTACCCAGTGGGAAGACTTTGAAAAGATAGAGGAACAGGAAGTTTTCACACCCTGGCCAGGTAGTTCTGTGCCCCGTGGTACCCACTGCATTCCTGCAAAGCGTGAGCTCACACGTGGACACATGCTCACACAGACACATGTGTACATGCACACATGTACATGCGCGCACGTGCACGCGCGCACACACACACACACACACACACACACACACACACACACACACCCCAAGGTTTCCTGTGACCTTGGCCAGGGCAACAGCCTTCTAGATGTCATCTGAGCTTTCTGCCTCTACACGGAGATGGCAGGACTCTGACTTGAAGTGATGGGTGCCTGAGCCGCTTGGCTGACCGAGTGGCACGTGGGCTCCCTATGATGTCAGTGAGATCTGGGAAATGGACCAGGCATCATTTCCAGCTAAATGAAACACTGCAGGGCCATCAGCTAAATAGATGATGCTTTTGAGAAAATCCCATGTGTGTGCGGCAGACAGGCCCCGGGGCCTGCCCGGCCGTCTCTTCCTGGCCTCTGCCAGGGGATGATGCATCGCTGGGCTGGCTTTGTCGGGATGCGCTTTGTCGGAGCGGTGGTGACCTGGCCCTCACAGGACACTTGGTGCTTCCTGCAGGGAGCTCTTTGCCTCCTCCCACTCCCTCCTCCCACCCTGTCCTCCCGCCTGACTCCAGGAACACAGGATAAGATGTTTCCAGGAGAGTCCTGGCCTCTCCCGTTTGGTCTCCCTTGGGAACTAGTGGTTGGGCTGCGTGGGGTGAGCTGTGGCCCTGTGGGCTTGAAGGGGCCACCTCTCATGGGTCCAGCCTGGAGAGCCCCAGTCCTCGCTGTGTGTTCCGAGGGGTTGGGCAGCCACACTGGCAGCCTCTTCCCTGAGCCCTCACAAAAATGCCTCATGGAGGGCACCTCCCTCCTCCTTTCTGGCTGCAGCCCTGCACTGGGCTGGGAATGCCCACTGGCCTTCCTACCATCATGGTCAGCAGTGTTGGGGCACCTTGGGCTCCAGGCCTGGATCTCCCTCATTGTTCAGGCTCACCCTGCTAAGCCTCGCGTCCTCCTGTCCTTGTGCAGTGCCCACCTCACCCACTGTGAGGCTCCCACACAGTTCTGGGGATAGGGATGCCCAGCACACCTGTGGCACAGAAGACAACATATCACCTCTTGCCCATGCCAAGTCCTGACCTGCCATTCACACCGTCTGCCCTCTGCTTCTGAGTCTTCTTCCCTTGCTAATGGATACCCTCGCCCTCTGTGGCTTTGCTGCTCTGCTCCCCACGCAGCTCATCGTGAACCCCAGCTGTGTCCTCTACTTCCCCTTTTCATACCTGTTCGTTCACCCCTCGCCTGCCATCCAGTCTTTGCTTCGTTTATATAGAGACATGTAATACAAGTTTCCTACATGTATCTGCCAGGCTGTGATGTGCAAAGCAGAGTCAGTCTTTGCTCTCACTGAGTTTGCAGCCTAGTGGACAATAGAGATAATGAGGAGAGAGAGAGAGAGAGAGAGAGAGAGAGAGAGAGTGTGTGAAAATGAGGGTTGTTTGGGAAATGTACACCATGTCACCAAACACCGGGGTCAGGAGGGCTGCCAGTCCTTGGACCACATGTAAGAACTTGAGGCGAACTTGGGAGCTATACTTGAGGCCTTAGAGAGCCAATGCCATCTGCAGGCGCCCAGTGCCTGACCACTATGGACATGAGGTCCTGTCATAAGAGGGGCCACTATGGGAAATAAGCAGCAGGGCGAGTGGCCATGATCAATGCTTCTTCATGGACTTGGGTGAATGAATGATCCTCTTCCAGGCTGAGATTGCTAAGAAATCTTCCCAGCATGCATTGACTCCGACTCCCCTCGAATAAGGAGCTTAGCCATGCTCATGCCAGTTTCAGCAGCTCGTGGATATGCAAGCCAGCTTCCCTTTAATCTCGTTTTATTGGGTGCATTTAAATTTATTTATTAGATCTCAGTTTTTCCATTGAATCTATGGGAACTTTAATAGAGCTCTCTCTATCTCAGTGGCACATTAAAGAATGGGTGGAAGATTCTCGAGTGACTCGTCCACCCCGAGGGCCAGAAAGTTTCCGGGTTGATAATGACCACAGGATAATCCTAATTATAATCATGCCCCGACCTTCACCTTGAGGTGGTCTGCCTGGCATTTATATTTCACCTCTCCTGGGGCCAGGAGGAGGCTGGCGCCCATGGGGCCTTGCTGACCTCCTTTCACAGCAGGAGAGGCTGTGGGCTGGGCTGGGAAAGGAGGAGTTGTTCAAGGTCAGGCTGCGGCCCATGGCCAATGCACTTGGTGAACCTCTTGCTGCACAGCCCGAGCGTGTGCCCGCCTGGCTGGCAGGGACATCACCGTGGGATGGCTCAGCTGGCACCCGATGGGAGAAGAACAGGAGCCAAATCCGAGCAGGTTGTGTTCACATTCTCAATGAGATCTAAGATAGAAACTGTTTTCTAAAACTATTTTTCACTTGCTAAAATTAAGGTTTTTAAAAGGAAATGTGCTGCGTACTCATTTTAATTTTTAACTTCACCGTCATTTGGGAGAGGAGCACAAAACCACGAGGTCTTCATCCCTGCAGTTGGAGGTGTGAGGGTCGCAGCCCCCCTGGGGTTGGTGATGGGCGAGGCTCTGGCCAGCAAAGTTCAGGGGCGGCACTGGGCCTGAGGTGGGGGTGTTCGGTGCCTGTGCCTCTCAGCACATCTACGCTGGGCTCTGCGGCGGCTTCTCCAGGTCACTTGGGTGGCCCATGGCCTTGCTGCCACTGTGCAGGGCACAGGGTACATCCTTGTGCCTTATAGCTGCTCAGCAGAGCCCCTCAACTGTCCCCATCCCCTTTGTCATTTCTTTGCGGCTGAGCCGAAGAGGTTGGAGGAGGCTCTAGAAGTGTCCGGACAGAGCCAGTGATGCCAGGCAGACTGGGAACCAGGACAGGTGCTGTCATCACCAACAGAAGCGGTCTCTCACCCTCCCACCAAATGCTCTCCCGCCCCTCTCCCGACCAGTCCTGGGCACTCTGTGTCTCCCTAGCAGTGGGCACTGCCTGTCTAGAGAACTGGATCCCTGCAGGTTTGCGTCCCAGCATCGTAGTGAGAAGCAGGGAGAGTCCACCATGGTTAGCAGGAAGTTTGGCTTCTCTTCTCTGTGCCGGGCCCTACCTGGCAAAGGTCACAGGCCTGTCAAGCCGGTGTTTAGCTGGCTCAGATATCGGGAGGGGAGGCAGCATTCCCAGTTCAGAACCCTGGCGCCCACTGTCTCCTCTGCTGGGTGTGTGGACTGACAGAAACTCTTGGCTCCTGTCTGAATGTGGTTCCTCACCCACCTGCTCGGGGTCCCTGCAGGCACAGATCACTGGGCATAAGGAGCACGGCCTGTCCCCGTGCCCTGCGCTTAGCCTGCTCCAGCTTCCTTCCCCCTCTCCCTGCGTACAGCAAGGATCCAGGAGCTGCTTTCTCTCCAGGGCTCACGTCTACACCTGCCTCAGAAGAACCCGCTTTTCAGGGGGTACAGGCAGGAGAATATGTAGCAGAAGGGGTGGCCCAGAGCTAGAAACCCCTCCACAGTCCTGCTGCCTTCCTCTTATGAGATTAGAATCGCCTGCCTGTTACTTGAGGTTCCCCACCCGCCTGGCTTGCAGGCTGTTCCAGGCGGAGGTGCCCTCACCTTTGTCCTGGGAGGGGGCAGAGGAGTCCTCTGGGAGTGAGTTCATCCGTCACACTTCACCTTCAGTTTCATTTAATTGAATGTGTTTCTCTCTGACAAAGATGGTGCATGAAGAAAGATACAGAATGCTTCTTCCTCACAGTCCTCAGAGATCTGCTCCTAGAGATGAGCCAGGCCAGTGCTTGGGTACAGCACCCTTTGGGCCGCTCCGTGTCTTGGTGGCTACCTAAGTCCTGGGTGTGTAAGTGATTTCACCCACATGAGATTCTATGATGTCTGTTGTTTTACTATTACTTTAAAAAAAGGATCAGGGAGCACCTTATATGTCAACAAATACAGATATGTACAACTTTTCTAATAACTCTGGACTAGCCCATATGTAATATGGCATCTTGGGATCTGTTTATCACAGCAATTAACAGAAGTGGTTTGGGGATGGTTTCCACACTTTTCCCATCATGCACTGTGTTGAATGTCAGGGTTGAGTTGCCAGTGCGTGGGGCAGAGCTCCTGGGAGCTGTCTTGGTTTCTTAGCCAAGGGCCACTGTGAGGCGTGACCAGGGACCGGGAAACCCTAGTGGGTGGCTTCTGTCTGTCTCCTACAAGAGTGGAAGCTGCCCCAGGACAGGAAGTGCTGTTTCTTCTAGGCCTGACCCTCCACTGTGACCCTGGCCTGTGAGCCCACAATGGCTCCGGGAGCCCTGTGTCTGTGGAGAGCAGGAGGGAAGGGCCCTGCTGAGGTCCTGGGAGGAGCACTCTGTCCCTGACACCTGGCTGGGGTCACCGCTGGGCTCTGCTCATCTTCTCAGGCACCTCGCTCTCCTGGCAGTAAAACACTGTTTTTTATTAAATGATGTGTCTGACATTTACCAAATTTTTATGTGACAATTTAGAAGGAACTGGTTGCATTAAACAGCCTTATTAATATTGCAGTAACATGATTAGGGGAACATCAGGAGGCTCAACCACAAGACTCTGATTTATGAGCTCTGGAGATGGGAGGATGAAGGTCTCTGTGGCCCAAAGCCCTGCGGCACGACTCACGCTGCCACCCGTGGGAGTCCCAGCAACTTGGACACTGTGCCTTTGAAAAGTCTGCGTTGTGTCTTCCTGCTGGGCGCATATGGATTGGACTTGGGGGGTTTATTTAACTCCAAAGGGCCCTAAAGTTCTCAGAGAGCCCCCTCTGGCAGGCTGCCATGGCTAACCCCTCGGGCTGGGGCCTGGCCTCTGAGTGGCAGGTGATGTCTCACCTCCTGCTGCTCAGGGTCGGGGCCACCCCTGTTCCCAGCTCCCATTCTGGAGACCTAAGCCCTGCTGCTGATCTGTGGGAGACCAAGGTTAAGGGGTGCAGCCCCTGCCAGGGCTTCCAGCCTCCTGGGGAGCAGCTGTGGAACTAATTGGGATAAAGGGGTGCAGGGCAGGACTGGGCAGGGCGGGAGGCCACAGCTGGGGGCCATGTCGTGCTGTGGGGTTGAGGAGCCCACATTTAGCTCTGCATTGTGGAGGGAGGGAAGTAAGGAGCAGAGGCCCTGGAGGAGATGAGCAAGAGTTTGGACTTTGGCCAGGGCTAAAGCCTGGGTTTGAAATAGCAGCTTAATGATTCACAGCTGCATGTTTTAGGCTGTGTGGGCTAAGATGACAGAGTGTGCGGTGACACCGAGACCTGGAACACCCTATGCTGGGGATGGGGCCAGGGCCGCAGGTCTCCCGGTGTGTGTGGGAAGCATGGCCTGGTGGGCTGAGCATGGATTGGGGGGCTTTGCTTACCAGCCCAAAGAGCTTCCCTTTCACAGAGGCATTAGGGAACAGGTGTGGGAAAAGGGCACCCCAGGGCACATGGGGGGCGGGGCTCAGAAGTAGCACCCACAGAGTCTGGGGGTGGGTGTGAGGCTGGTCCCAGGTGGGCAGTGCCAAGGACCCTGTGAAGATTGGGAGGTAGTTCAGCAAAAGAATACAAGGGCCAATGTCAGCCCCTCTGTTCCTTCCAATGCTAGCAGTACCCTGCATGCCCTGTCCTCGGGCCCTGGCCTCCCTGGCAGGGTGAGGCTTCTCATGAATGTGTGAGACTTCAGGACAGACATTGCTTCTCCATGTGAGCATTTGGGGGTCAGACTCAAGGTGGATTCAGACATGCAGGAGCAGGGGCAGGAGTGGCATGGGGAACTTGTGGTGGGCCCCAGAAGAGGAGAGAAGACAGGCCAGGCCCTGGTCAGTGCAGGTCACCTTCAGAAGTCAACGTTCCACTGACAGAATTTTGTTTTCTCCTGTACTGCTAGTTAAAATAGCATATGCTCATTATAGAAAAGCCGAAATGCTGAGAGGTGAAAGGAAGAGAGTAGGCACCCCTACCTGGTCATGCCCCTAGCCACAGGTGTCCCTAACATGGTCCCGTTGCACATCCCTCCTCTCACCTAGATATTTCCATGCAGCCCTTTGGGAGGCTGGTTGGAAATCCCAGGGGTCTTTTGACCTTGGCACCAGTTCAGAGTCCCTGACAAGCTGGGTGAAGGGGCCTGGGGTTAGGAGCCTGGGAAGAGCTGGCACCAGGTGTCTAGAGAGGTACCTGGCCCTGCTGGGTAAGTGCTGGTGGACCTGCCCTCTCTGGGCCCCAGAGCTGGGTAGGGAGGAGGAGAAAGTCTTTGCCAGGTGGGGCATCCAGCAGCTCCCTGGGCCTGTTGTTCTCTGCCCCTGGCATCTGAGGCTCCGGGCTCCTGCCCAGGCTGACCCGCCCTCCCTGCAGTCCTTCTCAGAGGTGCTTCCCTTGAGGAAACCTCCTTCTCTGGAGTTTGCAACACACCCTGAATCTGCCTGCCTTGGCAGCCCCGTGTGTGCCACAGGTCACCCTCTGATCCCGGAATTATCCCGGCCGGCTTACAAGGGAAGAAAATACATGCGGTTTGGTCAAGAAGGTGCAGGCTGCATGCAGCTTTGCCATTGCAGAGGCGCTCCTGCTCAGAGCCGGCCCTGGGGGGAGTCAGGGTGTCTGTCTAGGTGAAGGCAGCAGGCAGGGCTGTGAGAGGCTTTCTGGATGCGCAGAGGCCAGCTGGGGACTGCAGCTTCTTAAGGAGCCAGAGCCTCTGCCAGCTGGTCCTGCCCTGTCCTGTGGTGTGGTAGCGGTGGGTTTCCTTCTCCAAGGTCCCTCTTCCTGAGCTGACTGACTAAGCGCCTCACCCACTGCAGCAGCCTGGAGCCTGGCAGGATCCCAGGGCACCTGCGTGCGAGAGGAGGGCCTCATGGTGTTTGCCCTGAGTGGGTCACGTGGCCTTGGGGACGTGCCCAGGCAATATCCTCAGCCCTTGAGGGTGGATGTGCAATTGGTCACTAGCCAAAGCCAGCTGGACCAGAAGAGTGGCAGGAGGCGACGGGCAGGCTGGGGTGGCTCCATGGTGTGCTGTGGCCCAGCCCCTGTCCTGGACCTGTGTGGTACAAGATGTCCATCGAAGCCCTGTGTGACTTGGAAGGAACGGAGGGGACGGGCAGCACTGGTGATGTCCTCCTGAGCCCAGACCGGCTCTTTCCTGCAGTGCTGTGTCCTGGGGCCTCCCCTCTGCCTGGCTATGCGGTGGTGGGTTGGGGGTTGGTGTCCTCTCTCAAGTGGAACCTGCAGAGATGGTGCAGGTGCAAAGAGTGACTCCTTCAGCTCAAAACAAGCCTGGTCTCGGCTCTGTGGTAATTCCAGGAGCAGAATGGCCCAGTCCGCTGGGCATCGTGGCAGGGGCAGGGGAAACACAAGATGCCAGGGGAGGTGCGGCAGGGCCATTGCCTGGGGAACGGCCTGCTCTTGCTCCCAAGGTGGGGTGGGCTGTCGTGGAGGGCAGGGCCTGTGAAGGACCCAGGCCCACGCCCACTTCCATCCAGTGTCTCCAGCCCTGTGCCCCTGGACCTGTGGTCACCCAGCAGGGGTAGGGCACAGCCTGGAGCTCCCCCTGGGCAGGGCCATGGGACTGCTTCTGGGCCCAAGGCTCCTTCTGCTGTAAGGAGAAACTGACATTCGCCTGTCCTGCTGGTGCTGGGACCAGAAGTGTGATTTTTATTTCCAGAGTGCATTTCACGTTTGGCACTAAAGATTAAAAAAAATAGTTACCAGACAAAACAATTCTATTTTAATGCACAGAATTCCTATCTTGGTTTGGTTTCTTTGTAGTACTTCTGTGCTTTTATTAGTCTATTTATTGACCTTCTTTCTTTCTGGACTACAAGCTCCCTGTGGACCACAAGGAGGCTGTCCATCAGCCACAGTGGCCCAGCATTTTGGGCCCACAAGGCTTTCGCTGGGCAGAGGGAGGGGTTAATACGGTGACCGCACAGGCTCCACCTGGAAGGACCTTGCCTCATGTTTACACGGCATCTTCTCTCAGCCCATCTTTCTCTTAATAGTTATGGATTATGGAAAAGAAGAACAAAGCCCATTAAGAGGTTCTCCTACATTTGATTTGAGGAAGTTTTTATCAGAACGGCTCCATTTATTGGACTTTAGTGGGCAGCCTTATTCCCTTCGCACAAAATGAATATTGCCTTGTCTCCTTGAGAAAAATTGATTTCAACCAGGAAGGAGACTAGCAGACTCCCTCCTCCTCCTTCTCTTCTTCTTCTTCTTCCCTTTTTTATTTTTTTTCCTCCCACCGAGACAGAATTTATCTGGGAGGTAGGTGGGGGAACCGGGGATAATTGGCCCAGAAGCTAATTCCCCAGATCCGCTGTGGGGAGCGCTCGCACCAGAGTGTGGGCTGCCGCCTTGAACTGCATGCGAATGACAAATGAGAACTTCCCCAGCCCCTCACATTGAGATGTTTAGTCCTTCCTTCGAGGAGATGACACATTAATTTTCTCTTGGATTTGCATTGGCTTATTAATACAATACTGGTGTTGGACTATGACAAGCAAGGGCCACAGAGCCAGCTGTATTAGGGCGTGTGCTTTGGCCAGATGCAGGTGCCACAGTGGAGACTGACGTGAGCCCACCCTGAGGCCACCCAGCGCATACATGCCTGGCTGCATGGAGCGGGGCCCTTGTACAGAACTCCCAAAAGGGAGGCTATTTCTCCTCTTCCAGCATAATCCCCCTCTGTTCTTTGGCTTTCTGGTGACCGGCCGCTGTGAACACAAGTGTTTTCTGCTTGCTTGTTGGAAAGGGCAGTTTTCTTGCCCCTTTTGCCCATTTGAGAAGTGTGTGTGGGGTGCTCACTGTTCACACGTTAGACCAGTGTGGAAGGCTGGGGCACAAGCCACAGCCAGGGGAGCCAACAGGCTGAGTCTAAGTGGACGCCTCACTGCTGTGCTGAGAAACTCCCGGCGGCTTCCCGTGCCGAGTCCTCAGCAGGCTGCACAGCCCCACCGTGGCCCTGCTGCTTGAACGGCACCTCTTTCTGCCCCACTTTCCTCTCTCCCATCTCCAGCTGAAATGTCACCCTCTGGGGGGGTTGGGAGGCCTGACCCTGCTATGCCCCCTGGATGCAAACTTCGTGATGCTCTCTCTGCACCCCTGTACTTTCCCAAGGTGCAGTTAATTGAGGCTGCCTCAGAAATCGGGTGGTACCAGCGTTCACACAGTATATTTGTGGGTAATCTGTGTCTTTCTCAGATTTATAAATTGCACCTCCTGCAACAGCACCTGGGGCTCAGGTCACCAGCTCTTAGGTGCCATCTTCTACCCCTTGTCTCTGTCCTTGACCCCTCCAAGTGTCTTGCCCAGGCTCTGCTGGGACTGGCTGCTTTCTCTTCACCCTGGACTCCCACCAGCCACTGTGAGTATATTTGTTCTGCTTTCTCCTTGGGCCTCCTTCTGCTTTGGGCTCTGTGCCCCAGACCTCTCCTTGTCCTCACACATCAGGCCTCACAGAGGCGTGGCTGAGGTACCCAGAAAACCCTGCATGGATGCCTGGCCCGTAATAGCTGCTCAGTAAATATTAACTGAATAAATCACTGGATGTCATCACAGAATTTCAAATTGAGCCCCTGGGAGCTCGAGGAATGGAGCTGTTAATGAGCCCTTCCAGACTCACTCTGGACAGACTCCTGGTCATTATCATCTCTCTGTACGGGTAGCCTTTTCTTTTCAGTGACCTCCGGCGACAATTTATAGGAACGGAACTGTGGTTAGCAACCTGCATTTAATGATCCTTGGGAAACCCGTGCAGACTCTGTTGGATTCTGGAGCCCTGGCCACCCCATCATGGTCCCCGATATGCACCTCTTGCTCTTAGAGAGGAGGACCTGAGCGGCCTTGACTTCTTGTGCAGCATCCTCCGTGGGCCCCCAGGATAAAAGGAGACCGTTCCATAACACAAAGCAGTAGTTCTTGGAGAGTGCTACTGGCTGTGTCTCTTTCATTCAGGAGAAAGAAAACACGGGCCGTGGGGACCTCAGATGGAGCTCCTGGCTACATGGACTCTTGGGACCCTCTCGCCTATAGCACCACAAGAGAAGGCATGATCATGGCGCCGTGTGGGGCAGGGGAGGCTTTTAGGTTTATGTAGCCACCGGTTGTTTGTTCTCTGATGAGAAAGCCTCTTTTACAATTTTCAATTTGCCCTTATTTTAATGAATAGTAGCTGAGGTTGGACCACCCAAGAAGGAGCTAATCACATAAAGCAAATTGGTGTTACCTTCTCCTCTTCCTGATTATGTCTATGGCTCCAGCTGGAATTTATTATGAAAAGCAATTGGTTTTCATATCTGGCAGATTGCAGCCTGGGCTGGCCTGACAGCGTTCTTCCCCGTCATTCCATAAATAGCCTGGAGTGGCCACTGGCCCGGTGGGGAGAGGACCCTTGTGTTTGTGCCTGGCTTTCTTGTTCTATGTCCCCCAAGTCATGAGGACCCTGTAAACAAGTCAGAAGATGTCAGGCTGCAGCCTAATAAAGTGGCCTCTTCCTGTGAGATGGGGCCATCGCGGTGGCTTCCTGGGGTCTGTCTGGCGTGCTGTCAACCTAACTGTGCGCCAGTCATCAATTACTGGTCTTCTGGGTTCGTGTGAGAGGGAGATAAGCGGAGGAGACATTCTTTTAACGGGCCTTTTCCTCCCCTTTCAACAAAAGGAAGAAGCAGGACATTCAGATCAGGCGCAGACCCTCCTTCCTGTCCTGTGCCTCGTGTTGTTGTCGTGGAGGAAGAGGGGTGTCTGGGACAAGCTGGAGCTGGCGGGGGACTTGCAAAGCCTGCCAGGCCTCAGGGAAAAGCACAGTGTGGTGACTCCCGCTTCTGCTCTTCCCCCACTAGGGGACCTTGGGAAAGTTTCCACCCTCTCTGTGTGCATCTTCTCATCTGTAGAATGAGGACAGCAACACCCATGCGCCTGAGTTAGTGTGGACCAAAGATGAGAAATGAGGTTAAAGGTTTTAACTTACATCTAGCAAGTGGTGAACACCTAGTAAATAGCAGCTCCTCTCATTGTCATGGCAGTTGTCATGGTTACTGCCTACGTGGTCTGGACCACCTATCCCTCATGGCTCATATAAGTCAGCCCTTTCCGCAGTGGACATTTCAGAAGCAAAGGGGTAGGTGCATAAAGTATGCTTGTCACAATTAAGGGTGGCATTTCCCATCTTCTAACTGCCCACTAGAACGGAGATTTAATACTGGCCTTGGGAAAAGTACCCTGTCTTCTAAGATGCTGTGGTTCAGGCTTTGTCACAGGGGTCGGTTCACTGTCAGGGTCAGTCAGAGTCAGGGTCAAGGCTGCGGCACCAGAATGGCAGGCTGTGTCCCCCCTCCAGGGCTTTCTAGGCCTGTGGCAGGAGGAGGAGATCAAAGGCACAGAGAGGAGGGGAGGAGCCACCCAGGGCTTGGGCTCTGCCTGGAGAAAGAATTCTGAGGCTTTTGCTGTTTAGATGCTGCTAGATATGTCCAGGGGCCCTACTAGGAGCAAGGACAGTGCTTATCCCTGTAGGGATGAGGTGAGGACTGGTCTGAGGACAGGTCTGAGGGGCAGGAGCTGCTCAGAGTCCACTACACAAACTCCGCTACCTGGAGGCCATGTGGTGCACTGGGCTCAGAGGCTGCAGGGGCCGCAGGTCACCAGATTCCAGCTGGGCCCTGTTTTTCCAATGGCATCAGTGGCTGTTGAGGTTCTGAAAATGACCTGCTCGTGACAGAGATAGTGGGGGTCCTAGGAGGAGGACCCCAGACCAGGGCTGTTCTGGGTGCCCTGACTTCTAAGTCAAGACATTGAGGAGAATGTCCACGTTTATTCTGTAGCTTTAACCTGTCCCTGAAGTCCAACCCCAGGTGCTCCACAATTCAAACTTAGCATCTACACACAACTCTCTCCTGCTCTCACCACCCCTCTGATCCTCAGCTGCCACTTGTCCTCTGTCTACATCACTTGAAAACATGTCCCTCCTAAAGTGAGGGATGAGTAAGGACTTTGGCGTCCCGGGATGGTGTCTCCCCTGGGAAGTGTCCCAGCTACACCCCACGTATCATTTCCTGTCACTCTGCCCATCATCGCTCCTGCAAGGGGAAGCCACAGGAGAGGCCGAGTCTGTCGGTGTTAGTCACAGAGCACAAGGACTACATGGGCTCCGCGCTGGGAATCCTGCTTTCACTGTGTCCACTGCAGCACAGAGATGGAGGAATTCGCTCGAGATTACGTAATGCACCAGGCACTGAGCTAAGGTTTCTGCTGTCATTTAGGTCTCCCTCCAAATCCCATGGCCACTTCTTTTTAAAAGAATTTTATCATAGGAAACTTCAAACATTCAGAGATTCAGACAGACCAGCATGAAGGACCCTCGTGTGCATACCTACATTCAGCCGTGGTCAGTCAGCACTTGGCAGGGCAGGCTTTGTTCGTGCAGCCCGTCCCTCCTGCCCTGACCTTATTTTGGTGCAACTATCAGACTGTGTGATCCCATCCTAAAAGTTAAGGTTTCTGTTGGAAAAACTTCTACACTCCAATCACTCTTAAAAATTCATCATTCTACACATTAAATATTTAGTCACTGTTCAAAAATCCCAGTTGTTCCACAGCTGTCATATACATGGCTCAGTTAGTAAGGTCTGCACATCACCATTGGTTGATGGATTTGTCTCTTTTAATCCACATGCACTGATGCCAGCACTTTCCTGCTCTCTTTCTGACTCACCTTTTGTCTGAAAACTGGCTGGAGAAACCAGGTCATTTGTCCTACAGAGCTGTCCGTAGTCTGGGTTCTGCCATCAGTGTCCCCATGGTGTTCTTTACCATGTTCCAGGGCCCTCTGGGGCTCCTAGAGATGGAGAACGAGGCCAGATGTCTAATTCCAAGGTCAAGTTTTTAAAACAGCAAAATATACCTCTATCAGGATACTCAACCCCGGGTTGTCCCTCTCCTTAATGTCAGTCGTTGTTGCTGGCCCATTAATTCATTCAAGATTACAAAACAGTGACATTTTAACTCTTTCACTTCTTCCTCATTGATCGGAGAAAGTCCTTTCTCTTTTTGTTTGGTAATAGAAAAGAATGGTTTGTATGAGGAAGAGGAATGAATACCTCATTCTCTCCCCACCTGTTTTTTTTTTTTTTTTTTTTACATTTTCAAAATACAGTGGCATTTTAGAATGGAATACTTTTCAAACAGAAGCATTTGGCAAAAGTTTGCAAACCCTGCTTTGCATAATGAACATGACCATAGCCATCTTTCCTGCATGAATATGAACATAGCCATCATTTCCAGAATTGTGGAATGAATAATGTTTGTGAACTACGGTGCTGTTGCAATGTGTTGTGCCACTAGCGTCCTCCAGCAGTGAGCGACTTGTTTTTTTTTTGTTTTGAGACAGGGTCTCTCTTCATAGTTCAGACTGGCCCTGAGCTTACTATGTAGCCCAGGCAAGCCTCGAACTCAGCAATCCTCCTGCTTCTGCCTCCCAAGTGCTGGGATTACAGGCATGAGCCACCATGCCCAGCACTGTGGAATGTGGTACTGATTGGTACTGGTGGGCATGAGTCACCACACCCGGTATTGTTATATGTGGTTACCAGGGTTTGAACCAGGGACCTTGTACTTGCAAGGCAGGTGCCAGAACCACTGAGCTAAATCTCTGGCCCTGGTTTGGGTTATTTTAAGCTCATTATGAACTCATGGATTTAAACATATAAATGTGTTTTAATCCATTGCAGTTATTATTTTTATTGATGCTCAAATTTTCCTGCCTTTGATTGGTGGAAGCCTGTCCAAATCAGTTCCTGAGCACTTTCCACATTATTTAAGTCTCTGATACAGCTAACATTAATTAAAGGCAAAAGATGAAGCCCTTATCATTTAAAATCAGGAACAAGGCAAACTGTTAAATCTTATCTCTTCTATTCAACATGCTACTGGAGGTGCTAGCCAGGTCAGTAAAGCAAGAAAAGAAAATAGAAGATATCCACAAGGAAAAGGAGGAAGTGAAACTATTTTTATTTAGTGACTTGATTATATATGTAGAAAGTCCTAAAGAATTTACAAAAACCTTTACTTGGAATGTTCCCTGTATATTTTGATCATACTTTATAATAAAATTTTCTAGATTTAGAAATAAAATTTCAGATAGGGATCTCTCATCGCTATTAAGTCACATCTATAATTTCTATAGGAAAGATCCATATTTCTGTTGTCTTAACTCTTCCCTCTATATTTAAAAATATAGAGATTTTGCAGTATGGGCTAGCTCCACACCTTGGTTGTCTTCATGGGGGGTCTATCGGACTATTCTTAATGATTCTTCCTTCCAAATAAACTTTATAACTAAAGAAGTGAAGACACAGAAGAAAAGATTAACGTGTAAAAGTTGACCATATTTCTATAGTAGAAGTGAACAATCCAAAACTGAAATTAAGAAAACACTTCTAGGGCCAGAGATTTAGCTCAGTGGTTCCAGCACTTGCCTAGCAAGTGCAAGGTCCCTGGTTCAAACCCCAGTAACCACATATAACAATACCGGGTGTGGTGACTCATGCTCACCAGCAATCAGTACCACATACCACAGTGCTGGGCGTGGTGTCTCACGCCTGTAATCCCAGCACTCAGGAGGCAGAGCCAGGAGGATTGCTGAGTTTGAGGCTTGCCTGAGCTACATAGTGAGCTCAGGGCCAGCCTGAACTACTAAGTGAAACCCTGTCTCAAAACAAAAACAAAGACACTTCTATTCATAAATAGCATTAAAAAGAATATATTAGGGGCCGGAGGGTTAGCTCAGTGGTTCCGGCACCTGCCTTGCAAGCGCAAAGTCCTGAGTTCCATCCCCGGTAACCACATACAATGCTGGGTGTGGAGACTCACGCCCACCAGCAATCAATACCACATACCACATACCACAGTGCCGGGCATGGTGGCTCACGCTTGTAATCCTAGCACTCAGGAGGCAGAGACAGGAGGATTGCTGAGTTCGAGGCTGGCCTGGACTACATAGTGAGCTCAGAGACAGCCTGAACTACAAAATGAGACCATGTCTCAAATAAAAAGAAAAAAAATGTTAGAATACATTACATGAAAAATTAATGCACAATAAATCATATGCCTAAAGGTAGAAACTAAAAATACAAACTCTTAGAAGAAAACACGAAAAGACTTGGACTTTGGACCTGGATTAAACAAAAGTTCTTAGAATAATTAAAAGCACTATTCATTAAAGAAAAGCCAACAACTTAGACTTTGCCAAAATTAAAACATATTGCTTTTTCAAAAAAAAAAAGCACTACATAAAGGAAAAGAACTGGAAAAAAGTATTTGCCAATTGTTTACCTTGTATATGGCTTTTACATAAAGAACATTAACTATTCAAAAACAAGAAGGCAAAGCGATTCAATTAAAAATGGGCAATAGATTCCAATAGACATTTCACCAAAGAAATTATATGAATAGCTAATAAAGACATGAAAAATGCTGAACATCATTAGTCATTAGAGAAATGCAAATTAAAACCACCACACACCCACTAGGGTGGCTCTAATCCAAATGAAGCATTGCCAAATGTTGGGGAGGATGTGGAGAATACCTTTCTAGTGGGAATGTGGAATGATGCTGCCACTCTGAAAAGAGCCAAACGTGGCTTTTAAAAAATGTAATCTAGGTATGCCTATCTTTCATATAATGTTGAGAATTTTGAATCATGGATAGGAAAGTTTTCTTCATCTCATGTTGTTGATGAATTCCCCTATATTTTCTCCTAGAGTACATGTGATTTTATTCATTAAATGGCAGTGGTTGGTCCATTCAGAATCAAGACTACTGTCTGAAAGGAGGAGAAGCTCCAGTTTCATCTTTTTTCCATGTTCCTACCCAGTGAGTGGTCCTGTTATTAAAAGGTCAACCCCGCCTCTCCCCCCTGACGTGAGCTGCCTCCCTTGCTGTGCACGCTACACCGTAAGCAGATATGTGTCTGGGTTTCCTGTTCCCTTCCATGGGCCTATTTACTCATGTGTCAAGATCATACAAGATATGACTGAAAAATACAATGAATGTTTAGATTCAAAAGTTTAGTGCTGTAAAAGACGGGTTGCTGGGCCGGAGGGTTAGCTCAGTGGTTCCGGCGCCTGCCTCGCAAGCGCAAGGACCTGAGTTCGATCCCCGGTAACCACATATAATGCTGGGTGTGGAGACATGCCCACCGACAATTAACACCGCATACCACAATGCCGGACGTGGTGGATCACGCCTGTCATCCCAGCACTCGGGAGGCAGAGACAGGAGGATTGCTGAGTTCGCGGCGGCTTGCCTGGGCACCACAGTGAGCTCAGGGCCAGCCTGAACTACAAAGAGAGACCCTGTCCCTGCTAGGAATATACCCAAAAGAACTTAAAAACTCACATTGGAAAGACAGATGTACACCCTTGTTCATAGCAGCTCAGTTCATGATAGCTCAATCTTGGAAACAACCCAAATGTCCATCAACTGGAGAGTGGATAAAGAAGATGTGGTTTTTTTGCAAAATGGAGTATTACTCTGCCATAAAGGATGACAAGATCGATCCATTTAGGTGCAAATGGAGACATCTGGAGGATATACTAATAAGTGAAATCAATAGATCACAGACAGACAATTCCCGGATCTTCTCTTTGGCATGAACACCTGTAGATGCAAATGAGTTCTAGAAAGTAGGACAGCTTTTATAGAGTGGAATATTTCTATAGGAAACTTGGTGTGGGAATGTGATGAGGGGAAGGAATAAATATGATACAGAAAAAAAATAAAAGAGCATGTATAAAGGGGGGAAGAGGGGGGAGTGGGTAGGGATATGGGTAAAAATGAGAATTAACTTGTGGCATATACTGGTACAAATTTCCCAATGTTATATGTGATTTTGAGATGTATATAAATTATACCAATAAAGAATTCAATTAAAAAAAAGCAAAAAAAAAAAAAAAAAAGACGGGCTGCCATTAATCCCTCTCAGAGTATTTCCTGTCACTTCAAACCCACTTATCCCCTCATTCTTGCCTCTTTCTGAAGCAGTGCTGGAGCCCACTTTTCTAAGTGCTTTTACTGGCACTGTTGTGGCTGCCACAGTGTCCTGAATTCATTCAAGATGTTTACCTTTCAGGTCATTTTGACTTTGGGGAAGAGCCAGGAGTTAGACAGTGCCACATCCAGGGAGCGAAGGCGGATGAGAACACACTGTGATGTGTTTGTGAGGTGCCTTTCTGCGGGACACCCGTCAGCTGCCTGCCCTGTGCTCTTGATCCCAGGTGCTATAGATAGGCTACAACAACCCCAGAGCCACTCCAGAGAGAGGCAGCAGTAATGAGATAAATGTGTTTGAAGTGGGGGGTTATTCTGAGAAACGCTCATGCAAAGGTTCTTGTATCATAATAAACTTAAAATATCGAAATATTCCCTGTATATTTTGATCATACCTCATACTTGCAAAAATACAGAGGTTTTCCCATATGCGTTCATAGCCAGTAGGGCTTCCTCCTTACCTTCATTGGGGTTTATCTGGCCTGAGTGTTTCTTCCTTCCAAATAAACTTTGTAATAAAATTTTCTAGATTTAAAAAACAAAATTTCAGATAGAGGTTTCTCATTGCTATTGTCACATGTATAATTTAACTTGAGGAAGATTCATATTTCTGTGATTTTAACTCTTCCCAAGCAAAATCTGTTGTTTTTATATGTATTAAAACCTGTCTCTTTTTTTGTCATTTAGATTTAAAAATAATTCTACTCTTTATGAGTTTCTTGTTAGTTTACATATTAGTTTTAATTTTCTCTTTCCCTGTAGTAAATGGGACTTCCATTGTGATCTATTCAGCTCTCATCCTTAGCTTATATCTGAATTTTATACTCACCTCTTTACTACTATAATTTGTGGTAGTTTTCCGCTGATCCTGTGATCTTTTTAACCCATTTCGTTGTCACTGATTTTGTTTGCTGTTAGCTTCTCAGATAAAAGGTTACTTAGCTAGCAGCCCCATTAGAATGACCTCCCTATCATCTCATTTTTTCCTTGCCACTCGGCCATGCCAGGCAGGCCCATCATGGGTCTCCCTGAGGCTCTCTTGGACACCATCCTGGCCTGGCTTCTCCCAGAAGCAGATCTTGAGATGAGGATTTGAGCGCAAGCAGCTTATCTGGAAGGTGACCCCAGCAAGCAATAGTCAGGAATGTGGAGGTGAAAGAGGAGGAGGACGAGGAGGTGGAGGAGGAGGAGGAGGAGGAGGAAGAGGAGGAGGAAGACACCTCAGCGGGTCACCACTGTGGGCAGCTTACTACCGGTGGGTGGAGGAGCTCAACACTGAGAGGCTGTGTAGAGCACCCAGGGTCACCCCGCCCTGAGATGGGGAAGACTGGGGTCCTCAGAGTCACTGCAGCCACGGGACGTGGAATCCTGAGACCCACCGCTAGATCCCCGTCCCCTGGTGACAGTGGTTTCAAGGCAGTAATGACTCACTCAGCCAGGAGAGCAGTCGTGGGGTTCAGGCCCAGACTGATCTGCAGCTCATGCTCAGCCCGCCACGAGGGGATGCCTGTGTCCTGCTGGAAGCTTCCTGCTAGAAAGGATGGTAGTATGCTGGAAAGACAACGATGCCTACCTCATGGGGTTTGGCATGCAGAAGACAGACACTGACAAGGGTGTGGTACCCACCATCCACACAGTAAATGCCAGGCCCAGAAGTGTGGCAGTCTGAGGCTGCAGGGCTCTCTTGCTTCCTCCTTGAGGCCCTGTTCTCCTCCTCATCTAGAACTATCTTCCTGCTTCCCTGCCCCCTCCGTGTGTCCTGGCAGAGATTGCCTGGCAGTGAGTCCAACCTTTTGGCCCCACCTACTTGGCTTCTTCCGGAACCACATGCCACTTCCCTCTATCCTCTGCACATCCCTCTCCTGGGGTATGCAGTGCAAGGACTGCATCCTGAGAGGTGCATGGCCTCAAGGACTGTGTGCTGTGGCCCCCGGAAGCCCATCCATCGTGCTCTGTGCTGCTCTTATGACCCAGCGCATGATGAGACTTTCACCCAGAGTGCAGAGCAGGAGCAATCTGGAACCAGAAGGATGAGTCACACTCAGTTATGTTGCTCCTTATTCAAGCTCAGGATGCGGGTTCTGTTCATTAAACCTTTCAGTACCTGTGGGTCCCTTCTCAGTGTCAGATGCCAGGGTCTTTCTTGGATACCAAAGCATGAGTCATCTTAAGTGGGTGCAGGTGAGATTCTAACTGTGCACATGACAGATCTGGGGGTGTCCCCTCTCGGGGCCACCCACTCAACAGTGCTGCTGCTGTCCACAGACCATGACTGGACAGGTCAGACATGGGGCTGTGCACATCACACCTTAGCCCAGGGAGGGCGCAGAGGGGTTTCCTTTGACCAGGGCGCCTGTGACACCCACGGGTGCCATCATTTCTCCCTCGAGAGCACCAGGCGCATACAGAGCCCATCTGCTCATCTGATGTGTTCCTTTGTTTTGCTCTTTCCTGAGCCAGTGGCCTTAAGCATCGTAGTTGGACTCTGGCTGCCTGTTGAGGACAGGAGTGACCGACACACAGAGAGTCGGCCGGGGCCACTCCCAAGCCTGCCTGCCGCTTGGAAATGGAGAGTAGCTGCAGGGAGTTCAGTGCAGCCTTGTAAGCACAGACAGATACTGTCAGGTGACTGGTGTCGTGACAAGCACAGGGTGCTGTTTCCTGATTGTTGGAGTCAGCCAGGCTCAGGGAGGAAACCAGCACTGACAGGGACCAATTGCACCCTGATTGGGAAACAATGCAGTACAGGGAGTCGCTGCTGAAGGTTTATCATTTCCGATGGATCTCCGGTTCAGTCATCATATTGCTACTGAATGACATGGTTGGGCTGGGCGGGAACTGTAATTAGCTGCAGTCACCCTGCTGTGGGTTTCTTGCCTCCACACAATGGAATATTAAGCCATCAATAGCCAGCGTTCAGTGCCCCATGGTGAGGGAGGAAAAAGTGCCCATTTTTCAAAGGAACAAGGAAAGAAAGGTTGGAGGCTCTTGCTTCAGCTGCTGATATGACTGTTCTCTTACCTCTGTGGTAGCCAAGGGACCCACAGTCCAAGGTGCCCAAGAAGAAGCCATGGCTAGTCCAGGTCTGGGGAAAGGGCTCCCCACTGGGCTGAGGGTGAGATGGAAGCTGGTCTTACACACATGCACGATGGTCCCCATGTCCTGTATGTTTCCTGAGCCCACGGTGCTCGGGTGTGTGCCACACAAGCTGTTTGCAGCCGGAAGGCTGGGTCAGGCTGCACCTCCTGCAATTCTGCTGTAGAAACGCCTCATGAGGGCACCTGGCACAGCTGCCAGCCTCAGCCTCTCTGTCCTTGGAGCTTCCAATGTGATCACTGCGTTGGAGACATGACCACAGTGACCTTGTGCTTTCTGTGGTGGGAGCAGCTTTTCTTTCTAGAAAATTCAAGGTTCTTTTTGTTTGTTCTTTAAAAACCTCCCAAGAATGGTCACCCTCCTATTAACACTGAGCAAGTGGTTAACTATTTTCCTGAGCTTCTGTGGCTGCGGACTGAAGAGACGAGTTTACCTGGCATTATCTGAGACCTCTGACAGCTGAGGCCCAAATGGGAATGAATAAGGTACTTAGCTTCTCCAGGAGGAGGACTCTATGCTCCTCCATATCTGGCGGTGATCTAAATGCAGGCAATGAATCAGGAGCCTTGGCTGTGGTGACTCACTCTTCTACCAGTCTGTTTTTAACATAGTCATCTAGAGTCTGCGTTAAACTTATTTATTTCCTAATGCTGGGTGATGGATTAAAAGATGTGTAGAAAATCCTTCTACAAGAGATAAGATACTGCAGCCTGCCACAACACCCCTGGCTCTTTTTGCTTCTTCTCTCACTTTGGGCTACTTTTCAGAGCAGAGCTCAGGCCCCCATATCGTATATCCTCATTAATTTGTGGATGTTACTGAGGGAATGTTTTTTAAGCCGATCATTGACACATTTAATTCATTAGGTACCAGATCCACAAACAAATTTTGGCTGGCCATGAAACACGGTTAATATAGAGAGCTGCAATAAAAGGTGAAAAATTATGTTCCAGCAAATGTGGAATATTGCACTTTTTTTTTTTTCCTGTAGGGACTTTTACTGGTCTACAATATCTCTCTTCATAAATTTTTCTTCTGCTTGGTTCTCTTGGTAACTTAACCATTTGTTGTTTCCAGACCACAGAATGGCTCAATGATACTCTACAACAGGAAGAAAGTGAAATACAGGAAAGATGGGTATTGCTGGAAAAAGAGGAAAGATGGGAAAACGACCAGAGAGGACCACATGAAACTCAAGGTCCAGGGAGTGGAGGTAAAGAGCAGAAAAGGTTCTCTTGTCCCCAAATGTCATTTCTGGGCTGCAATGGAGAATGGAATTGCTTGGGAGTAATTTGACGCCAGTCACCTCTGTCAAAAGAGCTTTTGCTTGCTAAGACCCTGGTGTTTGCTTTTGTTTTGCTGCCTTCTTGCCCACTAGTGACAGCCGTGTCAACTCCCAGAGTTACTGGGCATGCTGGAAGCCCTGCTCTTCCCGGAAGTCACTGATGTATGGATGGGGATTTGCAAGGTGCCTGCAGAATTTCTTGTTGGGTTTATCACAGAAGAGCCTTTGGTGCCTTGAGGGTCTGCAAGTGTCAGGCAGAGGGGAGGTAGCTTGGGGACCTTCTCTCTTGAGGTGCCTCAGCCTCCTCTGTTGAGCTGGTGCCCCCCAAGCTAGGCTTCACTCCCACTAGGAAGAGATCTTCCGTCTCCCTCTGGGTGTTTGTTTCAACTTCAGTCCAGGCTAAAGACAATGGGACAGCTTCACAGGTGCGCATGATTCTTGCAGGGCTGGGGTGGAGCTGGCATCTGCGGAAGCGTCTTGGGGTCTAGGCACAGTGGAGTGTTGTCCCCAGATGGAGCCTGGTTTCCTTGCTGGCATTCTGGCTCTCAGCCAAGGGCAGCTCTGGAGATATCCTCTCCCTTCCAGTGTCCAGTGTTTGAGAGTCTGAGCCCCGTGTAGCAGTGGCAGAGCATGGACCCAGCCCCCCTTCTCCATGTTCCTTAGTCATCTTCTTCTGGGAATGTGGCCAGGGCCATCTTGGACCAGGAGCCAAAGCTGGTTTGTGATGCACTGGTGTCTCATGCCAATCAGAGACAGATCCCTGTCTGCCCTGCGCATGTCCCGTGTCACAGTGGTAGCCAGGATCATATGCCGACCTGAGTTTTACAGTTGCCCTTCCACACTGACTTTTTCTGTATCACACTTTGTCATTAGGATTTTTTTCTGCGTTAATCATATGCTTTCATGGCTGTTAAAAATAGCATCAAATGGCTTTTATTATATTACCCCATGGAGAGAGATAACTTTTGTTTTACGTGCCTGTGATTTTTTTTTTATTCCCAATAAAAATGGTTTTTGATAATGAACAAAGAGAAGCCCTGATCCTAGGAATCCCAGCTCCCTGTGCTCTCTCCTGTGCCCACAGCCTGCACAGTATGGTTTAATGGACTGTATAGAACATTACAATACAGATCATCTGCCGTGTGGCTTAGACCCACCTCTAGGACCGTGACCAGGGATGATCCTGATATGTTAGCTATCTTTATGGGGCGCCCAGGAGGACAGAGCCTGTACTTTGGGGGAGCACCCTTATCTCCCCAAAGGAAGAACAGGTAGAGAAGGAGAGTGGGTAGGGCCCCAGGTGGAAGAGGCTGCTCACGTGGGACAGGAGTCCTGCGGAACTCAAGCTAGCTCTTAGGTGCACAGCCCTGTGCCCGTGGGCCCCTGCTGTATTTCATCTTTAGTAAAACGTAAATCTGGGACTCCTGGTTGTAGGTAACAGCAGGGTGGAATTCGTCCTCAGCTGCAGCTTGGAAGCCCAGGGAGAGAAAGCCACAGTGTTCATTTTCTTCCTGTACATTATAAATTAGAATTGTCACCGAATGGAATCGGAATGATGTATGGCTATTTTTAGGTCATATTTATGTTTGGAGTTATTTGCGGCTCTCACTCTTGGAGGCTATAGCCTGGGCCCCTATGGACGGGGAGGAAGGAAACGTGTAGGGTGGGTAGATGGGTGGGGGCTCCCACCCCTGGAGAGGCGGTGTAGGAAGAGGGAGAGGAAGGCAGCTCAAGAGAGTATGGCTGATGACACAAAGAGCTTTGCTTCCAGATTCTTACAGACGGAGGCCACGTGTTGTCCCAGATCAGTCTGAGATCGCTGGTGCATATCTGCTTTAGTCAGGTATGTCCGCAGAGGACACAGGCATTGTGTTCTCCAGATTGATGATCGACCGGGTGGAGGTGAAAGCCCTGTCTGTAGATGAAGGTCCCAGACAGTGCCGAGAAGGACTGAAGGCTGAGCTTCCGGGAAGGTGTCCTGGGAGTCCAGGGGGTGCTGCAGGGGCCAGCGACGCTTCCTGGCTGATGAAAGCTAAACTCCTAAAGTGGCGAGGGTCACACACATGAGTAAGTGTGTAATTTACATATGGCTTCTGTCTCCAGTACACTGATGTTTCCATCTCGTGCATCCTGTTCAGCAGCTCTATAATATTCCACTGCCATAAACACTTGAGCTTTCATCCATGCAGTAATTTTTACTGTCTTCTTGCACATAAAAGCAGCCTGGTCCAGGAAATGCTGGGCTGTCTCGTACAAGTGGTTCCAGCATGGTTGGATGTGCCAAATGGCTCCTGAGTGACTATACTAATTACATGCCCACTGGCACTGGAAATTCCCATCCCCCTGCCCTTCACATGCTGACAGATGAAAGATGGCACCCCACCCAATTTGGCTCAGAGTTTTTCTTAATTAGTAGTGGGCATGGGCACCTCCTTTGGTTAATGGGAGTCTCACAGTGAACGCTTTCCTGGGGATGTGGATTTTAACAGCACCCAAGAAGGACTCTTTGGCCCTCAGACCTCAGATGCCTTACCCTGGAGAGCAGTTTTCCACCTGGGAAACCGTATCTCACAGCAGGAGGATCTTGCCCGCTCACACCAGGCTTCCTCTGCCAGGGCCTTTGATCAGGCGGTTTCCATTGTGGAGCACCTGCATCGCTCTTGGCGCAGTGCCCACCAGCCATTCCCTGCAGGAAAGGGCAGCCCTCTTGCACAGGGTCTCGAGGCTGTGGTTGTTTTACACAAGAATTGGCTTCCTCAGTTCAAGGGTGTGATAGAGATGTTTGGATGTAGCATTTAACAGAGCACTTGCTCTAAGCCTCCCCTCAGGGCAGGAAAACTTGTAACCCTGTGCTTGGAAGGAGGAACGCTCAGCAAAGAGTCTCTTTGTTCTGAGGTTGGGCCCTCCCTGCGCATAGATTTCCCAGCTAGGCACAGGGCACAGGCAGATGCTTCTGAAGCCGGCGAGCTGCTAGGTCTGTGATTAGTTGTGCTGTCGGCTCGATAAGGTTTCTGAGGATGACGAAGGTTGTCAGGGAAGGAAGAAAGCTGGTGGTGTGTTGATGTTTCGCGAGATGAAATCTCAGAGGGTCCGAAGTGGGTCCCCCTTCCAGGTAGATTCTTGCCTGCCTGCCTGGCGCTGCACAGGTGGGCAGCACTTGGGTGCTGAGGGCCCCTGAGAGCAGAGAGCCGGCCTGGGGCATGGACCACAGAGCCCTGGGCCACAGGTGTCAGGTGACATCAGCGGGGGTGAGGTTGACCTCTGGGCCACAATGGGAGCTTCCTCTCAAGTTCACAGTGCTTTTCCTCTGTCTCAAGCACCTGGCAGGACTGTCCTAATTCTGGGGTTCACCTTTCTCAAGGAGCTGGCTCTCTGATTCCTGCTAACCCCATGCCTTTACTAAGGGTTCCTAAAACAGGCGGGAACTGCACCTTTAGTGCTGGACAGTCACAGGTTTGTGAATCTCCCGTGTACCGGGCATAGGCTCACCTGGTCCTCGTAAAAATGCCCATCTGTAATACCTATAATTATACCCATTTCAGAGATGGAGGGATTGAACCGCAGAGAGGGTTTCTTTGGCCCCACTTCACACCACAGGTCAGAGGCATGCTTGGCTTTTATGTCCTGGCCCTAGCCCTGCTGTCCCAGCTCTGGGTGGGGTCTGTGACCCTTCAGATCACCGCCTGGTATTTGTTTACCACACTCCATTCACCAGCCGGACACTGGAGTTTTCTGTGCACCAGCTTTGTGGGAGGCACTGAGGATGCCAGGGTGCCCAGCATAGACTGACCCCTTGTCTTGTGGGAGGTAGAGAATCAAGCATGCAGCCCAGAGGAGCCTCTGCTGGAAGATTTACAAGGCCTTGGGTGGACTACATGGTGGCAGATGAGACAGATTTGGGCATAGGAAGGTTGTGAACTGGAGGAAGCAGGGTATGGCAGGGGCTAGGTGGGCAACAGGGTTGGGGAAATGTCGGTGAGTGATGACAGAATCTGCCAGAAAGCAGCAGGTGCCAGCACGGTGACATGTCAGTATTTCTTCTAGCCCTATCACAGCAGATGCCTACTGGGAGGGGTGCTCTGATTGTGCATGTGTTTCTGGGAATCAAAACCAGGACTCGATGTGCACGGGCTGGGCAAGTGCTCTTCTGCTAGGCTGCAGCCCGGCCCTGCCCACTCTGGTCTTCAGATGAGCCTGTGTGCAGATGGCCTTGGGGCAGTGGGCAGTCCTGGGCTCGGACCAAGACTTCAGATCACACAGCTGTCCTGTCTGGGCTGGAGCAGAGTAGCAGCCCATCACCCTGACTGTCCTTTTCAGACACAGAGAGAAAGTTCAGTTTTGCTGACCTGTTTGTACTGAAAGAGCAAGGAGTGTCTTTCACTCCTCCATGAACTGCCTGGAAGCTCAAAGCCCAGCATTAGAACAGCAGCAACAGTGGTAACAAGGTTATGTTTTGGGACTCAGGCTCATTAGAATGATATTCTTTATTTGGGCACTTAGGTCCCATATTAAAAAAAAAAGCACCTCTTTTAAAAGTAGGAATGATATTGTAGTTACTGCATTAGGAATTAACAGGGCATGAAATAACTGTCTGCCTTGTGGCCATGCCAGATCATTTCAGCTCTGCTTGCGCCATAAGATAAATAGGTATCTTGCTCACAGCTGATGGGAAATGTTTTAAATAGCCAGTCACACACATGCATGGTACCCAGATCAAGCCTGGAAAGCAGCAGTGAATAGATAAGGAGGAGGCAGTTTTGCTAATGAGACGGCAGAGCAGCAGAGGCTCCCAGAGGCCTATGAGTGGCCATGTGAATTTTTTCACAGAGACTTAAAACATTTTTTTTTTTTTGCTTTAAGTAAAATAATATATCTTGCTTGTGGACATTTTTTGTCCCCTGCCCCCTTCAGACTTATGAGGTGGCCCTGTGCTCCCTGCTCAGAGCCCATTTCTCCACACTGTCAGCTCTGTGACTTCTGACTCTTCCACATCCCTGCCCCGTGTTTTCTACCCAGAAGTAGCACTTTCTTCCTTCACTGTGTGTCTACCTGTCTTAGAAAGTATTTATCTTAAATTGATATCGGTTTGTCCAGTGCACTAAAGACACATTACTTTTCTACATGAAAACCTGTAAGTCGGTAGCCTGTTAAACGCAGGTTGTAGAGGAAAATATGGCTGCATCAGGCCGGCAAAACACCCAGCTTACGAGTGGAAGTTCCACTGTTGAGTGGCCTTGCTTCCCATCTGAGGGAGGCTCTGGGTCAGCTCCCAGGGCTCTATGCAGTGAGCTCCACTGCACAAATGAAGCGTATCCAGCCCTGTGATGCAGCTGTGACAGATACTTTGTCATCAGCAGATGCACATCTGGAACCTGAGTCTACATCTTTTATTCCAAATCCACAGCGTCCTATGCTGTCTGGCTGTAACGAAGGCATCTCATGCTGTCTCCAGCGGAGGGAGCCGGTGTGTCTCAATGGTGCCTGTGCCATCTGCCACAGCTCTCTGCAGACTTCCAATCTCTGAGGTCACAGCTCAATTTCCTGTTATGTGGATATGTTTTGGTGAACCATTCAGGAGCTCAGATTCATAGTCTTTCCTTCACTGCGAGTTTCTAAGCAACCATGGCGATGCATCCCTACCCAATTCATAATTAAAATGTTAGGAAATAAAAAATATTAAACTGACCACATTCTGAAGCAACAGAAGCTGCCCTTTGGGGCCTAGCATGGAGATGGCTTTGCCTCTGTCTGTCCTGGTCCACTCAGCTGCTATAACGACAAGCAGGAGCCAGGCGGCTTGCACAAAGATGTCTGTCTCCCACAGGTTTGGACCTGGATGTTTTAGGCAGGTGGATGTCTGGGGCATGGATGTCTGCTTTCTGGTTCCCAACTGATGCCTTTTCACTGTGTCCTCACATAGTGGAGAAAGGAGTGGACTCTGGGGTCCTGTGTTAACACAAACCCCACAGATCAAGACTTTGCTCCATCCTCTCATGCTGAATGTCACTTTCCACATTTGAGGGGGCCACCCACCCTCAGCCCGTAGCCCCTCCCTAAGGCCGTCTCCCTCCTCACTACAGCCAAGCAACACAGCAGTGTCGATTTGGGCTGCACTTTGTGAACCGGTATTGTCTACACTATGCAGAGCGTCACTCGTTTCCATGGCAATATCCCTTTAAGTAGGTACTCTTGCACATTTTTCAAAGTACTTAGAAATAGTTTAATTATAAAAATGAAGGTGATTATCATAAGGTTTTGACAATACCATGAGCTACAATACATCCGCCACTGCAAAAACAAGACAGAACCTCCAGTCACGTGGCTTGGAAGGTCGCTTTCTCTCCAGGACGAACAGCCCCAGCTATGCTGGAGTACAAAGCCCTGGGGCTCTGAGCATGGGAATAACAGACTGATTCGATGCCTGATCTGCTCAACTCCTGTTCTGTTCTACGCGGGGAACATGAGAAACCATCCACTCCCTCGGGTGCAGGCTGGGCCCGACAGCCACACACCCTGCTGTCCTTTGCAGGTACAACCTGCGCACACCTGCTTGAAGTTTCTGTATCCTCTGGGTGCCTCCCCTGGGGGAGGGGGAAGGAAGAAGAGTTTTCTCAGGATGAGGCTGCCCAGCTGCATCCGCACTTCTCGGCAGGGATTTCCTGCATCTCCTCTGACATCTCTGACAGGACGGGTCTCCGCTGAGCCTTTGGAAACGGATCCGGCTGCTTTGGGAGCTGACTCACCAAAGACACCGGAGAGCCATAGTTTTACCTCCTACACATTACCAATGCAAGAATGGTGATAAACAGGAAGAACTCTGGTCAGTGCTGGGGCAGAAGCCACTCCCGGAAGTTCTCAAGGGAACCCACATTCTACCCAGGCCAGGAACCCTGTGCTCCTTTGAGCCGAAGGCACTGGGCTTTGAGAACCTGGGGTGCAGTAGCCTTGGCAGATGCACCCTGGGAGTCAGGTCTTTTGCCAAGTGGTGCTGTGAGAGAAGCTTGTCTGCAAAAGACATGCCAGGAAGACTCCAGAGGAAATGTAATTCTTGTTTCTTCTAGATGACAGATGTCCAGTAAAAGGTTTTGTAATGTCCTTTCTAAAAACTTGTGTCTTAGGAAGCCAGGAATTCCCTAATGGACACACAGGATGGAATATCAACTCTAGGTGGTGAACTTGAGTTCAAGTGTTATCCTAACAGTCCCTCCACATCATTGCTGATTAGCCCACAGGACATGGGTGGAAATTCTAGCACATTCCGTGATGATATAAATCCTTGTAAACACTGTCCAGCTTATTAACTGGCCCTCAGTATCCACCAGGCTCAGATTCAGTCTCTCCTGGGCCTCAGCACACTTTGTAGTTTTATCTGGAAGCCAAGAAGGTACCTTAAGATGGAGCTGTATAATTTCCCCCTCAGTGAAGGACCAGATGTGACTGTTCATGTTGGGGAAAGAATATCTCTGGCCTTCCCTTGACTGAATCATGAAGTATTGATTTTCTCTGCATCTGTTGGGCAAGTGGACTCCTCATTGTGCCTGTAACTTATGTCTATAGCGGATGCCCACGCCTGTCAGCATGGCTCTTAGGAGATCCATGGCCTAGGGCAGCGGCACTCAGTGTACCCTGGCTGCCCCGTGTGTCATCCGCAGAGGGAAGGTACAGGGTCCACACACTCCTGAGGCCACGACTCTACCCAGACACTTCCCAAACTGCAGCCAGAACCATGAGAGAGATGTCACTGGACAAGTTAAAGAGGGGACAGCTCTTGACACACGGCTACACTTTGAGGTGGCTCTGATGGCAGCTGGCATGGGTCTCTTTCCTCCCTTGTGTCTCATGTTTGCCCTCCCCTGATGCAAGGCCAGAACCATGGGCAGAGAGTGATGCGTTCGTGAAAGAGTGCCACTCAGCCCTTGTATTTTTGTCCTTTGTTTCCTCTTGGCACCTTTAATTCCGACACCGGAAAGGCGGAGGGGCTGTGGGGCCTGCCTCACACTCGGAGAACCCAAGGCAGACAGAGACTGCACAGGTAACTTGGCTCCTTGTGCTTGCAGGTGGCCAGAGATAGGCAAGGTTGGCATGCCCCAGGGGCTATCAGGAATGGCACATGTGGGGCCCACCCTAGTGGGCTGCACCCCAACCTGCTTGTTAGCATGTACCCGCTGAACTCACACATGCCTGATACAGACAGGAGGGTCCTGCCTGGGGCTTCACCCCCAGGCAGGTGGTTTTTTAATGTAATCTTATTTTAAAGAAAAAAATTGAATGGAAAATTTCACAAGTTGGTCTGACAATTCATTACTTGACTGCCAGCACTTTTTAAAAGTCTCTCACCGAAATCCCTGATTACACGGCTGGAGCCTGTCATTTCTCATTCTGCCCTTGGCAATGAAACCAGAGAAGAGGTTTCTGAGTGCAGAATGTTCCCGCTGATGGTGACCAAAAAGATCCCGCAGTCCAGGCCTCGGTCATGAGGAAGAGCCCTGAGCTCACAGGCTGAGCTGGTTCCTCTGGATGGGTACTCTCTCTCTTCACTGGCATTGCCCAGTGGTTGGCATGGGAAATAGTGGCATGGGAAATGGTGTCTATCAAACATTTTTTGAAGGAAGGAAGGAAGGAAGGAAGGAAGGAAGGAAGGAAGGAAGGAAGGAAGGAAGGAAGGAACAAGCCAGACAGTGAGTATTTCTGTGACTGTGTGGTCTGCCCTGCTTATTAAACTCTGCTGCTGTGGAATGAAAATAGCTGATAGTCAGGGAATGGTCACAGCCATGTGCCAATAAAGCTTTATTTACAAGATAGGCTGTGCTCTGGTTTGGGACTGTGGTGGCAGTTTGTCTGTTTGTTTTAGGTAATATAGCAGCTTCTAGAAGAAGTGGGGTGCTGTGGGAGCCCCTGTGTGCTGGAAGGCTTTGGTCTGAGCCTGGGAGGCCCTCATGGTCCTGTTGGAGCTGACACTTTACATTGTTTACTCTCAGCTTCTATTTCTGCAGAGCTAATGCTTTCATTTACCCTACACCTGGGAGAGGTGAGGGTTTCTTCCCTTCCTTTGTTTTTAGTGGCAAAATGTGCACAATAGCATGGATTTATTTGTCTCATCCTGCCTTGTACTCAACCTGAAAAGAGTCACGCGCCATCTCTTGTGAAGGGCAGTTAGAAAGCAGGAGCTGGGAAATGTTACATTTCTCCTATGGATGCAGGCACAGCTGCGACATTGCTGGTGTGGCAGACGCATCATGGGGACCCACTCAGCTGACCCAACCCTGTAGGGCCCAGGAGGCCTGACTGCAAGGACTGAGTGCAGGAAGAGAGAAAGGACTCTGCCTGCAGCTCAGGCTGAAAGTGCCTGGAAAGAAGCCAGCCAGGCCCAAGTGAGCCAAGTGCCCTGGATGGTGACCATGGGGAGGGTGGAGACGCTAATGGTTCCTACTTAAGGACGCAGGTGGCAGCACTGGGAGATGGCTGTGGCTCCCTGTCATCTTCAGTGCCACAGTCTACATAGCATTTTGTGATGGATGTTTGAGGTAACCATTTATTATAAGAGTGTAGGAAACATCCACTCTTTGTGAATTGATTATTTGGAATTTATTTTATTAAATATTCTAGGTGGCGTGTGATAAACCGAACCTCTGCTGGCTTAGAGCTTAATGATTCATGTATCCAAGGCTGATAAGGAAATCAAAGTTTGGGCCTGCCATTTCAGAGGAAGAATATGGATTATTATGAGATCTGAAATGGGCCTCTTGAGAAACTTCCTTAAGGGAACCCATGTATCCATAATTTCTCCTGTATGCAAGAATCCTAATGCTTCACTTACAGTGACATAAATTCCACAGCAAGTGGCTGGGAGCCTCCCCTCCCTTTGGTTAATTCCGTCCTTCACTCCCAGATGGAGGGTAGCCCTTAGTTGGGGCTCTGTGTTCATCGTCTTTCTACCTACACTCTTTGGCTTCCTCCTGTCCAGCACCCAGTGCTGCCCAGCTCGGCTGAGGTCTGTGTCCTTCGTACCCAAGGTGGTCCTGAAGCCCAGGAGAGTGTATTGTGCTCTCTTGTTTTGAAATGCAATAAAGCGTCTTGCTAACTTTTCAGAGAGCTCCGTGAGTGACCGCTGGGCCTTGCCACTCAACAGGGGGTGAGGCGAGTCATGGAGGGTATAGGGGGTTCTCCAGAGCTGATTCCTGGAGCAAACAGTGCTGTGCAGAGCCCATCGGGTAAGCCTGGGGTTCGCCACGCCCTGGGCAGATCCCCTTCTCTCAGATGAAGTCAGGCAGGTATTACAGCTGGCCCCAGGAAGACTGTGTTACGTGGCCACTTAGCCACTAGCAGGGGCAGATGAATTCTCAGGTGACAGATAACACGACCTGTGTCTTACAGAACATCTTGAGGATATCTGCCTTGTCTGGTAGCTTGAATTTAAAAATATTCCATGTCTTCTTTTTCTTTCCAAGGTGTCGGCAGGTGTTACATATCGTAATCTTTTCCATAGGAGACTGAGGGAGACTAAATTGGGAAATCCCAAGGCTCTTTCTGTGCCTTGAGATTGCTTAGTGCCTATGTGTACTGCAGAAATGAAAGCCTGATCTTTTTTCCCAGTGCAAGTTTTTTTTTTTTTCTTAAATCCCCGTTTTCTTGTGTCCTTTTATACCTGGAGATAGGCCTAATTGTCAGAAGCACACTATATTAAGAGTAGTTTCCCAGAAGAGCACAGCCCAAACCACTCAGCAGTTATTTATCACAAACAGAATCTGTTTGACTTTCCACACGACTGATCAGTCCATGAGGAAGTGAGTTTTGCTGCTGACCTTTAATTCTTTAATTGCTGTGAAAGAGTTTTAAATTGTAGTATCCACCCAAAGGTGGGCATAATGAGGCTCCCTTGGTCTCTTTCCGGTTGTTCTGTTCTCATCATGCTGAAAGGTTTCTTTCTCCCCGCATGGGGTAGTCAGTGTGGAAGATGGTCCCATGTCATCCGTGTTTCTGTTCTTGGCTTTGTCTCCCAACACCCTGCACCATGAGGGTCCATGAAGAGTTTCTTAAAGATGCACCCCCTGAGTTTCCAGTGTGCAAAAGAAGATGGGGCTCCCAGTCAGCTTGGGGCACAGATGCGTCCCTGGGCTCAGGACCGGCCGGCGGTGGGCTTGGGTGGTGGGAGCGTTTGCCTGTGCCCAGGAGGCTGTAAAGTAACCTTCTCGAAGTGGCTTCCCCAGCAATTAACGAAAGCTTTCAGACACGACACGAAGTGTTTGGAAACTGGATGCAGCACCGTGTTTTGGCCGTCATTTTTTTTCTCCTTTCACAACACCTGGCAGTAAAATTCTCAGGCTAAATACCAGATGAGTGTGCGCTTCGTTACGGATAGCAGCTCAGTCTCTAACTTTTTTAAGCCCTCCAGATGGAAGCACGGTATAAATGTGGAGAGGCTGAGAAGGGGGAAATGAAAATAAATGCACTAAGAAATAAAGAATCTGTTTTTTATACTTTCTTTTGCAAATAGCGTTTGCAATGACATATTGTGAATGGACTGAATTATAACAAAAACAGAAATGAAACTGAGCTTGGGGGTAAGAAGAGCAATTGTTACACTTACTTTAACTGATATAATGCAGCGCCTCGCTTTTTACACTCAATTAGTTTGCACATTGTGTTGGACACAAACCAGAATGTAGAACATTTTTGGGTTTTGTTTTTACATGATTAAGGAAGATGAGATGAAATAAATTCAGTAAATTACCCTGGGTTCTGTTTCGGTCTGAGATGTTTGTGTGTTGTTCCTCCGCAGCCGTGGTGTTGAGGGGCTGGGGTTGGCAGAGCCCATCTGGCCTCTGTTCCCAAGCCCTCCTCAGGCCCCCTAAGTTTTCAGTGTAATTCCTCCTCCCGCCTTAGGGACAGCTTTTGTGGTGTGAGAAAGATTAGGAGCCAGAGCCGGTTGCCTTTGGTTTTGCCCAATTTTGTGCTTTGACTATCAGAAAAGAGGAGTGGGGTGGTGGGGGTGGGGGTGTCCCTAGGTGTCAGAGAGCATTTCGGCAGCAGAGGTATCACCAAGGCTGCGGATTTCAAGGCCCTCTTTTATTTGCCTTAATGAGCCTCCCTTGCATGTTTGACGCCCCTAGGACGGTGAGGTTAAGAACTGCAGCGTGTAACTGTGCGCTGCTCATGTGAGCATGGGCCAGACGGGGGAGGTGTGGGCTGACACCAAGAGCCAGGAGCCAGCAACCGAGGCACCACCCCGGCAGCGCTCTCTCTGGTGCAGCCCCGGCTCTCTCCTGGGCCCTTCACCGCAGTGACAGGCCCAGCGTTTCCACACTTCTTTGTGCAGACACAGCCCTGGCCCCTGGGCTTCTCATGTGGTTGTTGGGAGGGAGGATGATGTGCTTTCTCAGCTTGTTGCCTGGCGAACACGGTGCTGCTGGTGTCGTGAGGGCAGCAGGGAGTTCAGGTGGTGGCAGCTCCCCTGCTGCTGGTCAACTAGTATCTGTCCTTGTCCTGGCTGGAAATAACGCATCTGCAGTGTGGTCAGGCTGTTGACACCTGCAAAGTACAGTCCTGGCCAGAAAGTGAGGCCCGGCCCTGTCCCACTCCCACCTTTTAAAAATTCCCCCTCAGGGCCGGAGATTTAGCTCAGTGGTTCCAGCACCTGCCTCACAAGCCCAAGGTCCTGAGTTCGATCCCGGTAACCGCATACAATGCTTGTCGTGGTGACTCACGTCCACCAGCCATCAATACCACATACCACAGTGCTGGGCGTGGTGGCTCACGCCTGTCATTCCAGCACTCAGAAGGCAGAGGCAGGAGGATTGCAGAGTTCGAGGCTTGCCTGGGCTACATAGTGAGCTCAGGGCCAGACTGAACTACAAAGTGAGACCCTGTCTCAAAAAAAAGAAAAAATTCCCCCTCATTCCACTCCTGCGAGGGAAAATTCACCCCAGTATGGTGCACTCAGTGATAGCGTGTTTGATATTCCAAACCACAAACACTAATAAGAAAACAATAGGAGAAACCAATTATAATTATTTTTTACTCCAAAAAGCACATCAAATAAATAATGCAGTTTATGTTACTTCTAGAAAATGCAGCAGCATTAGTTAATTTACATAAATTATACAACTCATTATCTTTGTTTATAAAAAGCCTTAGCAATATTTTGGCTTATGGATTGAAAAGCAGGGGAAATATCCTAGCTTTCAGCTCAGTCTGTTTTTTTTTTTTTTCTGTTCCTCCTGCAGCCACTTTTTTTATTTATTTATAGAAAGCGCTTCTGTCTGAGAGGTCTCCTTAGGAGGACCACCCTTTCCTTGTGAAGAGTGGGTCGCTTCACATTCACCTTGGGGCAGTTGTCAGAGCCAAATCCACCCTTGGTTCCCACAATTTAGCGTGAAAAAGCTGTCAGTAGCCCATGTCAAAATAGTACTTTATACATATTGGCTAAATGAATTATGTTATTAGAATCAGTTCGGCCTATTTCTGTTTTCACCTTATTGTTGTGACTGTCATCACAGGCATCATCTACCCAGTCTAAGGAGGAGGCTGGAGGCCTTGACGGCGTTTCACCGGGGCAGGGATTTAGGGGGGTTCCGATCCCTCTCCCAGAGCTGTGTCAGGCTCTGACTCTTAATCAGAAACTTAGGATGCAGTGCAGTGGAAAGGGAAGATCTTGTTTGATGGTTTGGTTGGAGATTTGAAGGGCACACGGGAGAACAACATGATATAAGAAAATTGAGCTCTTTTCCCTCGACAGTGCTTGGCTGTTACTTCCAGCTTAAATATTAAAGTTTTGCCAGTGGATGGAGGCGCCCAGGCCCCAGCTTGTTTGTGAAAGGGAAACGAGTGAATCCTAAATTCCCCTCCTTCACTTCTGGAGATCCAGGAGGATGGCAGAGCTGGATGTGCTGGTGCAAGAGGGAGGGTTTGTGTGATGTCGGCTGTGGGCAGACCTGGCTGTGCCATGCCAGGTATGCGGCAGAGCTGCTCTGGGCACAGCCTGGGAGCCTGAAGTTTTACTTCCTAATACTGGGGAGGCTGGAGACTAAGATTTCTCCCACTGCTCAGGTGCTGGTCAATTATTTAGCCTCTCTGCTCATCCATTCATTGGAGGAATGTGAGGACTGTGTACCGGGGGTCTTGCTAAATGAGGGGTGTAGGGGTACACAGAACAGACATGCTTTCAGCTCTCCTGAGATCCAACTTTTGACTGTGTGGCAGGGTGGGGACAGACAGGACAGGGGTAAGCAGAGGTCCCCGAAAGGAGACAGAGGGAGGGGCAGAAGGCTGGTGCCCAGATGCGAGTCTGGCCTCAGTGGTCCTAGAGGGCCTGGAATGGGGACATTTGACCTTTGACTTGGAACAGGAAGGGCCTTTACTGGGAGGGCATTCTTAGGGGATAGGATCGCATGTCACCCACAGGCCAGAAGCTCCTGGGCTGTTCCACCGACAGAAAGGGACCCAGGTCTTCAGAGCCGTGGAGAAGGAGAGAGCAGAGCGCGGTGCAGTTAGAGGGCCTGATGGCAGTGGTGCTGGCCCCTACAGCTGGGGTGGATTTCAGGTTCAGGTCCATGGGCCATGGGAAACCATTGACACAATCATAGCAGGAGTCTGGGAGGCAGTGCGAAAGTTCTAGATGGGGAGCTGCATTGTGGGCCAGTGCCACTGGACATGGTATTGGTTTCTTCATCTCTGGAGTAGGGAAGGGAAGTTGAGCAAAGTGTTCTCTAAGGTTCCTGAGTATTTAAAGTGTCAAGGAAGAGCAAGAAGGAGAGAGAGAGGGGGGGGGAGGGAGGGAGGGAGAGAAACCAGCTCGGTATCCCAGTGTTTTCCCTTCCTGGAGTCCCCAGGATGAAGTGCGGGTGGTATAAGAAGCACTGGCATTTCTCTGCAGCCTTAAGCTTTCACGTCTGTGGTCCTGTGGCTCCCGAAGGACAGGAAGACAGACTGCCCTTGACTGTGCCCAGGAACCACAGATGGGAGCCAAGGTGTTCACTGTGGGTCTGGCTGAGACCCTGGCATCTGTGACTTCTTTGGAGCTGCCCAAGTGATTCTGCACACTGGCCAGGTTGGTGACTGCAGCTTGTGTCTCTGTTACTGGACCAGGAAGACCCTTAGCTAGAGCCTGTGTGACAGTGTACCAGATGCCTGAGACACATGCAGCTTCCCAGGACCACCCCCAGCTCAGGTATCCAGATCCACCCCCAGAGCAGTGTCTTAGTCCAGAAATTATGACCCATCACTTTGCACGTGGGAGATCTAGCACAGCCTGCAGTATAGACAACCTCTAACAGAGGGAGGGCCTTCCTGGTAGATTCAGCATAACCTGACTTGTTATTTGCTGAGAAAGCTAAGGGATTGGTTATTGTAAGTGCTGCTAATGAAGATTTGGGACCTCAGAGCCTAGATTTGGCTGACACGAGCATGTCCAGTGCATGTTCCCCGCCCCCTCCCTCCCTCCTCTAAGTGTCTACAGTAGGCTGCACAGGGCTGTGAGATCTGCAAGGAAGGAAAGGGGCTCTGGCTTTCTGGATGGAGACACTTTCCAGACGGTGTGCATGTTGTGAGCAAGTGGAGCGCAGTGGTCCACTGCGTGGGAGAGACAAGGATGGAGGAGTGGAAGAGGAGGAGGAAGAGGAGGAGAGACAGCAAGTGTTTGTGGAGCAGAATGCTGGAGACCTCTGAGAAGAGAACTCAGTGGAGAGATCGGGCCCCTTGGAATCTGTGGCTCCACGCCGAGCTCTGTGAGGTGGGTCAGAACAACCAGAGGGACCTGGAAGCTAAAATCTGAGCTCACACAGAGCAGGGAGAAGTTCAAGTGCAGGTCAGACCTATGAAGATTAGCTAACGAATACCTAGTTGTCAAGCAGAGACCCCTGAAGGACCTCACCATAATGACAGGGCTAAATCTCCCCGCAGTGAAGACCACCCCAGACACTGCCAACAGCAGCCCCACAGATGTCCTGGGGAGGCTGCTGGCTTGGATGGGCTGCAGGAGGCTGACAAAACAGAACTCAGCACTATTTAAAGTCAGATAACCAAATCCACACTCACTATGTTACTTGCTGTGCCCTAAACTCAATAAAAAGTTATTAAACATGAAAGAAACATGAATATATGGCCTACATATAGGGGGAAAATCAGTCAGTAAAAATGAAGCCAAAATAACATAGATCTGGAATTCAAAGGCAAGGACTTTAAAACAGCCAATATAAACACCTTCAATATAAGAATATATACATATCCTCAATTATTTAAAGGAAGAGACAATGAGATGAGTACCAAGTAGAATTTTTAGAGTTGGAAAACAAATATAAGACATAAAGTAGAATTTTCATCCATAAATGGCTTAGTGGTGTATAAAAAACTACCACAAATTTAGCATCCTGGAACAACACCCATGGGTCACCCATGGGCCTGAGGGTCAGAAGGCAGCAGGGCTCCAAGGAGTCTTCTGCATTAGCACCTCTCTCCAGGCTGAAGTCTAAGTGCTAACCAGGCATGAGGTCTCATTCAAAGGTTCAGTGGAGGAGGATCTTATGCTGTTTTTTTGGTTGTTTTCAGAATTCAATTTCTTGCCTGATCTTGGGTCCAAGACTTCAGTTCTTAGCTGCGTGTTACCACAGGTCACCTCCATTACCTGGCCACATGTACCTCTCCAACGTGGCAGCCTGACTCATCACAGTGTGTAAGCCACAAAGGCAGCAGAGAGAGTTTGTCAGCCAGGCTGAAGTTATAGCTTCTTACAAACTAGTTACAGAACTGATATCCCATTATCTTTTATGCATTCCATTGATTAGAAGCAGCTCACTGAGATGCCCCTAATCAACAGAGTGCACAAGGGGACCAAAACCAGGAGTTGGATTTCACTGGGAGTATCTTAATAGTCTGGCTGTCACATGGTCTTAATAGCAGATCAGATGGAGTATTAAAAAAGGATTGATGAACTTGAACATAAAACAATAGGAACCACTCAAACTGAAAGACAAAGGGAAGAAAGTATAATAGAGTCTTAAAGAACAATGGACCAGTATAAAACTGCACAGAATCCAAACATATCAGTGTCAGATCTAGTGTATGTATAATTGGAGGCTCAGATATAGCAAAGGAGTAAATTTGGATTTGAAAGACATAATAAAGATTTTTCCAAATTTGATGAAAACTAAGATCATAGATCCTAGACGCTCAATGAACCTGAACACAAAACAGAAAATACAAAAGAAAAGAACATTAAGAAGTAGAATCAAATTACTGAAAATCAGCAACAAAGACAAAATCTTTTAATTAGATAAAGACATTTTACAAAAATAAGAATTACTGTTGATTTCCCACCATAAACATTGAAAACAACACATCTTTAAATTGCTATAAAGAGAAAACCCTCAACCCAGAATTCTGTGTCCATGAATATATTCTTTGAGAACAAAGATAAATATTTTTTAGATAAAAAATGGAGGAATTTATTATTCCAGACAGAAACTACAAAATATGTGAAGGACAATTCTTCACGTTGAAAGAACATGTTCTAGATGAGAATTCATATTGATACAAAGAAACAAGAAGTACCCAAAATTTGGCACAAATGACTTGTAATGAAGTTCTGACCCCAGTGTAGTCAGGACTTGGAGGTCAATATTTGGAGATGTGCCTCAAAGGAAGTAATTACAATTAAATGAAGTCACGTGAGTGGGGCTCCGACCCCATAGGGTTAGCACCTTTTGGAGAAGAGACAAGGGAGAGCTTCTTCGTTCTCTTCGTCAACATATGCTGAGAAATGAGCATATCAAGTAGGCAGTCAGAGCAAGCTGGGAGGATAACTCTGCAGAGGTCACATCTGCTGGCATCTTGACCCTGGACTTCCAGCATTCAGGACTGTGAACAAATAAATATGTGTTGTGTGTACTTCTTGTTCTGTCGCTTAATGTTCTAGCAGCCTGAGCAGACAGATACAGACAGAAATAATAAAGATCAGAGTAGAAATAAAGAATAAATGAAACAGTACAGAAAAATCAGTGAAACTCAAAGCTAGTTCTAAGTGAGTCACAAAATCAACAGAGAGAGAGACTGAGGCAGAGAGAGACAGAGAAAGAATATAAAATGGTGAGCCTGATGTAGAATGATCGATAGCTCCTCAAAATACTAATCTTCACATGCCTCAGCAGTTCCACTCACAGGTATTTGCACACAACACAAATGAAAACTTGTCCTCAGCAAAACTGATACCACCAATAACTAGAAACAACATAACTATCCATCAGTGGAAGAACAGCATGTGACATATCCACCCAATGAACTGTTTTTCAGCAATAGACAGCAATGAAGTACTGTTATATAACATGGATGAACTTTTAAACTTTATCCTAAGTAGAAGAATCCAGTCATAAAACATATATTATGCTAATTACATGAAATTCCCGGGAAATGGCAATCTGTAGAGGTACAAAGTAGACTACGAGTTGCCTGAGACCTTAGAAATGTGAGCTAGCTGGGAATGAGGGGTGTCTGCTAACAAATATAAGACTTATTTTGGGGTGATACAATGATACAAAATTAGATCATGGTGTTTGCTGTACAAGGCTGTAACTTTTAAAATCAGTGAAGTACACTTATAAGGATGAATTTTATGGTGCTTTTATTATAGTTCAGTGGAATGTTTATAATATAATATAATTTATGTCTAAAAGAAAAACAACAATAATACATAGAAGCAAAATGTATGACAACAATAATACAAAGAAAAGCAGAGGAGAGTGGAAGTTTATTTTGGAAAGGTCTTACATTATTATTGGTAAAGTGTTGTAATAAGTTTTGAAAGTAGAATACTATAAAGATACATATTGCATATCTTAGTAAGATTAAGAGAAATATTCTGATGAGTTAATAGTTGAGATAAAATGAAGAACTACTTAAAACTACTCAAATTAATGAGAAAAGGAAAATAAGAAAGGAAAACTAGAAAACAAATATGTGTATAGTGGAGATAAACCCAACTATATCCATGATTACATCAACTATAAATGGCTTAAACATCCCAATTAAAAATTAGAGATTATAAGACTGGACAAAAAAGCAATACTCAGCTTCATGCTCTCTACTAACCATGAAGGCAAAAATATATTAGAAGTAAAGAGATGGTAAAAGATAGAGTATACAAATCCTAACTATATGAAAATGAAAGTGACTGTATTGTCAATCAGCATAGACTTCAGGACAAGAAATATTACACAAAGTACAGAGAGACATGTCATCATGATGAAAGAGCCCATCATGAAGATCTAACAGTCATAAGTGTGTAGCACCTAATTATGCAGCTTCAAACACACATTCAAGTGACAGAATGGAAGGGAAGCATTGACAAATTCACAATTACAATGGGAGACATCAACATTCATTCTTCGTGATGAATAGAATGAACAGACAGCAAATCAGTAAGAACACTGAAAGGAGTTATACTATCAACTAGCTTAATCTCATTAACATTTTTGAAGGAAGTGTCCAACAATGGGAAAATACAAATTCTTTCCAACAGCAACATAGATCATTTGTTCACGTAGACCATTGTGCTGTAAGTCTCATTAAATTTAAAAGGATCACTCTATGTTTTCTGGGGAGTAAAAATTTAGCATTCTGCAGCAAAATGATACAGGAAAATGTCCAAATATTTAGAGATCAAACAACATTCTACTGAAGGTAAAAGAAAAAAAACACAAAGGAAATTAGAGAATATTTTTACATAAAGATTAAAAGCCAACAGTAACTTGTGAGTTAGGTCCAAAGTAGATCTTTGAAGGAAATTTTATAGTTGTCTGTATCTATATGCACTTTAAGGTACATTTCTATAAGTTTAAAAGTTGATCTGAGCTTTCACATTTACAAGATAGAAAAAGACAAAACTGAAGTAAGTGAAACAAGGTATTGATAATAGTAAAATCAATAAAATAATAAGCAGAAAAAATAGGGACATTTGTAAAACAATTTTTCCTCAAAGATGAACTATTGAATCTATAGATATTATGATCAATAAAGAGAAAAATACAAATTATTAATCTCATGAGTAAAGAAGAATGGATCACTAAAAATACACTGTACCTGAAAGGTGTAACAAAATAATACCATGAATAGTTTATAGCGATAAATTTAGGATCTTAGATGAAATGGACATATTTCTTGAAAAAGAAAAGTTACTAAAATTGACATAAAAAGAAATGGAAAATATAAATAGTTCTATATTTATTAAAGAAATTGAGCTTGTCATTAAAAGTCTTCCATTAAAGAAACTCCTCCATGGTAAGTTATATCAGACATTCAATGTAAGAATAATGCTAATGTCACCAACCATTTTGAGAAAATCATAGGATGATGGGACCCCTCTCCATTCATTTCATGAAACAAGTATGTCTGACAATAAAACAAGACAAAGACATCACAAAAGAGTGACAGATTGCTGACTCTCATGAACATAGATATAAAAACAGAATATTGACAAATGGAATGTAGTTCACTGTGAAAGATAACACACCATGACTCATGAGGTTAATTGGGCCATGGAGATTGGCTTAACATATGAAAGTTAGTGTAACTCACTGCATTGGTAGAACAGCACATAGAGACTATTTAACCATCTCAACAAATGCAGAAAATGATTTAAGTCTACTCTCATGCATTTAAAAGTAACTCTAAACAGAGAAAGAAGAGAAGAGAATTTCTATAATCTGATAAAGGGCATCTAAAAAAGATGCATCTGAGAGTATATTTAATAACCTGTTATTGTTCTTGTCTCTCAGGCTTGGATATCGAGAATATGTCTGCTTCCAGTGTTTCATTTAATACTGGATGGAGGGCCTAGGGCACTGATAGCAAACCTTTTAGAGTTTTCAATGGCTTTTCATAGGGCAGGGTACTCTGTGATGACTGAAACCACTTATTTCAGCAAAAATTCTTGCTATCCCATCCCTGTGAACACATGAGTGGTGCTTCTATCTTGTAGAGAAAGACTGTGGTGTATGTTCACTGCAGTGAGAAGTTTCCCAATGTGCCATCCAGCCACTTAATAGCAACAACATCAGCATCGCAACAAGAAGAACATCAGCAAGAACATCACAACAGAAGCTGCAGTTTACTGTGCTAGGTATTTTCCACACTTTATCTTCAGGTTACAACCATCCTGCAATGGTTCCCTGATGACACACCAAGGCTCAGAGAGCTTGTTGGAGAGCTTGTTGGAGAGCCATGTCTCAAATGCAAGACGCCCTAACTCCCAAGCTCAGGCTTCCGCTCCAGCTCCAGTCATGGATTTTTTACTTCATCTTGTCTTTCTTTTCCTAATCACCCTGGTTTTGGGTTAACTCATTCTGGAAATATTTACTGAGCACTTTCCAAGGCCTGGGAGGAAACACAGTGGTCCTTGCCCTCATGGAGCTTCCAGTCTGGTGAGGAAACATAACTGAATCTCCTGTTTCTGTGAGAAAGCTGTGACAAAGGCCGTAAAAGGAGAGGGCGGGAAATGGGGTTCCAACAGCAGGAGGGCCTGATCTACTTTGCGTTCGACCAGAGCAGCTCTGAAGAAGGGGTCTTCAGCAGAGGTGAGGAGAGTCATAAAGAGAAGGAGAACAGTGCCAGGTAGAAGGGCCACATAGGCAAAGGCCCTCAGGTATGAGAAGGACGAGGTGCTGAGGAAAACAGCGGAGATTGGAACATAGGCAGCACAGAGCCTGAAGAGGGCAGTAGCGAGAGAAGGTGGAGTCCCGGGCTGTGCAGGCGTCTGGAATGCAGCCTGGGAGCAAAGGGACTCATCAGGAGGCTCTGAGTCGGGAAGTGTCATCGTCTAATTATTGTTTTAAGAACATCAGTCAGGCAGCCGCGCGGAGGATTGATGGGGTGTAGGAGGCAGATTTAAACAGGAGGGGTTTCTCCTTTCAGTGCTCCAAACAGGTGGTGTCCCAGTTCTTGGCAGGATTTTCCCCTTCTCCTTCCCCGTTTCCCTTTTTTCTTCTGGTTAGCATCTTCTCCCTGTTCGGATTTAACATTCCAGACCTCAGGTTTGGAAGTGAGAGGCTACAGATGGCTCAGGTCGTGGAGCGCTGAAGCCAGGGGACCGGCGGCCCCGAAAGCTGTCAATGTCACACAAGTCATCCTTGCAGAGCCGCAGCCACCTTCCCGGCAGAATGTCAAGCAGCTTGACATGAGGAGCAGCTGCTCAGAGCAGCTCTGTGTGTTGTCAGACACCGTAAACAAAATGGTCAGGTTTCTGCAGAGATAACCTCCTGGCCTCCCACCCCACGCTTCCCTGCATGCCGGGCCAGGCTCTCTCTCTTCCAGCATCTGTTTTAGGTACTTGCAAAGCCCATGGTGTGAGGCTTTGAAACTTTGTGGGCTGAATGCTAAAATGCCGGGATCAAGGCAGGAGCGGGACTCAGAGGACCGTGCTTCTTGCACCTGCGGGTGTGGTGGTGGTGGGGGGGGAGCGGGGAGCCTGAGCCTCAGCCTCGGTCCCAACAGAATCCCTGGAGGAGCTGTAGATCCCAGAGCCCTGGGTTGGCAGAGAAGCAGGGAGTGGCCGGCGCTGGTCAGGCTCAGAGGGAAGGAACAGACTGCTCAGAGAAGGACCTGCTGGTGGCTGTGGAAACTCGCGGCACTCATGTTGGCTGCCCAGACCCCATACAAAGCTTTTATTCCTGTAAATGTCAGAGAAGCTGGGCCCTGGGAAAACAAAAAGCAGAAACCAGCAGCCACGGTCATCCCAGATGATGCGTAGTGGGGGCCCTAGGCTGCACTCTGATTTCTTTGGCCCTGTCTGGTTCCCAGCCAGCCAGAGCTCTCTGGCTTTTTGAATTGTGCGCAACAGGGAAGAGACACTGGCGAATCCATGGAGTCTGCCCTCCCTCGGCTCATCGGAGGGAGTGAAGGTCGAAGCCAGGGCCACTGCTTGGATGTTGGGGTGTTAGCGGTGGCCTCTGGCTTCTAGAAGGGGTTTCTGCAGAAAGAGCCCAGCTGGGGTGCACGTCACTGTGCACAGCACGGGCAGGACACTGGAGACCTCCGGGCCCTGCAGGGGTGTGGAGAAGAGCGGTCAGGACGAGCTCTTCTTGGGGTGGCAGGTTCTGATTGCCCTGTGGCACCAGTTTGCAGTAACCACTCAGCTAATTGCTTCATAATTGACTTCATCATCTTCTTCCTGTTTAATACATAGCACGGATAAAACCCACCCGCATGTGGTGGGATTGTGACTCACATTCCACCGGTGATGGTCGCACGTTTTTCATTTAGCGTGTAGAGGCCGTTTCTATGTAAATTATCCTGAAAGGTTCTCCGTGGACTAATGACATTAGTGTCTGGATGGGTGGAAATTGTCTCAGTAATTGATACTACAATAGTATGATGCATCGTGGAGAAAGAAATTGGTGCTGGAACTTGTATGGTTTATTATTATTATTATTATTATTATTAAAGCCAAATTGGAAGAGAGGTGCTGAAGAGAAAAAGTATTTTGTTAATGAATCCTAAATGTGACGTGTTTGTTTTGACTTAAAGAGCCAAGTTCTTTACAAGCACAGGACCGATGAGAGCACTGACGGGCTTTCTGCTGCGTTGTTCGCCCTCTTCGCACAAATGAGGACTCCTCCTCCACCTGCACCCCATCCCTCTGTCCTCCTCCCCTGCTCACAGCAGAAATCACATGAACGACATTAGTTCGGCTTTAAAGAGACAAACTCTGAACTTTTTTTCTTTAAAAGGAGGCAGAATATTCATCTTCAAAGCAATTCAAGAATATGTTTTACAAATGGCCCTTTGGGCTTTCAGGTTACAGGTATATGTTTAATAAATTGAGATGCTTACAGTTAATATGTCAAAGGCCTGGTCAGCCACTCAGAGAAAATAATTATTGCAGAAGTGATAATAAAACCCTATTCCAGGTGGGTGAATGTCTCCTGGAATAGGAATCCCTTGTGAATTAAATATTCAGGCAAAGAGAAGTCAGAGTAGCAAAATAGGAAAACAATCAAAACATGAAAACAAGTGTGTTCTTAAATGAAAGGATTAATCATGCTAAATTTGAAAAAGTATTAAAATAGTTTTAGATTAATGCAGATTGTGAATATCAATATAATTGCAGCAGCTTAATTTGGCATAGAAAGCATGTAATGAAATATTTTAATATCACTGTCCATTCAATTTACCAGCTTGAATTTCATGGTGTATTAAGTAGTTTTTAAATTATCATTGCAAAATCTTCCAAATCCATTTTGTTATTGTTGTTTATGGAAGGAGGAATCAAGGAATATGAGAGAGACAGAGAGACAGAGAGACAGAGAGAGACAGAGAGAGAGAGAGAGAGAAATGAGTCCAAATCCAAATCCCTTCTTTGTGGAGCACGTGTGAAGCCATCCCCTGTCCCTGCCAGTTGTTCCAGGAATTACCACCCTCTCCTTGTGCAGCCTTTGCCCCTGACCAGGGCTTTCTGTGACCCTGAGAAAGGCTGGGTGCTCATGAGGCACGGCTTTGAGCAGACAGCCTTTGTTTCGCAGGTGAGGATAGAGACCACTCCACCTCTCTAAAGAAGAGCTGTAAGGAGCACATCTCTCGTTGGCCTCTGGATTTATAGCTGGCCAGGAAAGCACCTGGATAGAAGAGCCTCAGAGTCCTTCCCAGGACCCTAGAACAGCACTCCAGATTCTCAGCAGCCCCGAGTCTGGTCTCCTCTGTGCGGTCAGCTCTGATGCCCAAGCAGGCTGCAGGCAGATGGGTAGTGTCTGTTGAATTTCTCGGGAGCATGGGGTCATGTCCTTCTTGGGATGTTTTCCCTCGGGGTCCCTGACCTGAAACCTGGGTCTTGGTGACCTCTCTTCCTGCTCCTTCCAGACCTGCTGCTCTAGGGGGCTCCTTATGAAGCCTGAATCAAGAAGGACACCCTCCCTGGGGAGCCTGCTGTACACCAGGGGAATGACTGGGGAGAGTGGTGGCATGTGGACAGTGTGAGGGACAGAGGGGCTTGGCCAGGTTGCATGGAGCCATCAGGACCAACTGCCGGCTTTGAGCAGGACAAAAGTATGGCCAGATGCTCATGAACTCCATGTGTGATGATGCTCCCTGCAGCATTGTCGGTGGTTGGGATTTGGAGTGGCCACATTATTGTCCAGCAGTAGGGAAATTAGCCATGGGACTCCACAAATGCTTGTTGAATAAATGATTCTGTGAAAGAACATAAACAAGAAAAAAAAATCCTGGACCGAGTCCCTGCTGTCCAGGTTTTCGGGTCCTCTTCACCCCTCGATTCCACCCTGTGGGCTGCCCTGGGCTTCTGCTGCAGTTCTGTGCCCCAAGCTGTGTTCCTTGTCTTCCGTGACACTTCAGTGAGTCAGCAATGGCCTCAGACCAGTTGGGCGCGCCAGTAAATCATTTCCATATCTGCTGCTGTCACTGTCATTTGCCTGGCGTTATCTGTAAAACAGGGATCATAGTGAGAAACACACGAGTTGACGTGGGCAGAATGCACAGTGGGTCCTTCAGTGACCTTTCCCTGCTGCATTTTGTCCTGAGCTTCTTCCTTCCTGCGTTTCTCTGCCCCTATTCTGTATTCACTTCTTGCCCGGCCACCTCAGGGCCCTTGCACGTGTTCACTTCCGCCTGGCGCACTGCCTTCCCCTTGTCCTATCTGCTGCACCTTCAGAACTCAGCCCTCTTGGAAACCCACAGTCTGGGCAAGGATCTCCACAGGGCTCCTGGTGGCTTCCTTTGGGTGCTGCCCAAGGTTCCTTCTGTCTGTTGGTCCCAATGGACATGTCCAGCCTGCATGAAGAGAGCACATGTGGCCCAGCCGGTGGCCCCTCTGGCAGCGCCCTGCTCTGTCACCAGCAGGAGCGGAGGAGGAAGCAGGCATAGAGCCTCAGCAAGGCTGTTCTGCCAGGAGAACCCTGCCCAGCAGCTGTGTCCCAGAAAGGAAAGTGTTGGAACTGCTTCCCAGCGAGTCCACATCCACCCTGCCCTTGCTGGAGCGACTCCGACATATGTTTGGGAAGCTCCTGGCTGCAGGCTGACCCTGGCTGTGGCATAACCCCATGGTGACGTGCAATTCTAGCCCCAGGATCGCCAATGGCTCTCTCCACATTGTTGGAGGAGCTCCTCTGCACCTCCCTCGTGGAAGGGCTGACACAGACACACGGGTCTGCAAAGAGCCAAGCTGTCAAAGGTGTCAGCAAAACAGGACCCAGCCTCCTTCAGCACAGCCTGGTGAACAGCAACTATCCAAATCTGCTCCATCTCTCCAAGGAGCCGGGGTCCACATGGGCTCCTGCTGGGTGAAGGGTTCCTGGGAGGGAGCCCCATGGGGACCATGGGCACCTCACAGTTCCTGTGATTATGCCTCACTCATGGCTGAAACCCTCAGGATGCAAAGCGCCAGAGCCAGCAGGAGGCATGTGAACAGCCAACATGTGCATTTCTCAACCTGTCACAAGCCACACACTCACTGCTCATGTCCTTTTTCAGAGTATAAGGGTCAGGAAAGGGGCCTGGTTCTCTAGTGTGCCCTCTTCAAAGCGGCATTTGCTATGTGCCTGCCCCTGCGGAGGGAGCCTGACCCCAAGGACTCAGAGACCGGGGCCCTGCGGCGGCTGCCTGGAGGCACCCTCAGCCCAAGTTCTAAGGGCCTGGGTGAGTCTTCTGTGGGGCCAGAGAAGACCTCACAGGTGACTCACCTGTGGCCGGGGTCTTGAGCGTGAGAAAGATCTGGTGCTCCAGGTGATCCTGGGCTCCATAGCTTTTTGAGCATTTAGAAGCCTGCATGGTGGCCTGTGGTAAGGCACATCTGTGGCCAAGGTACCATGTTTGGCTGGAATTACTTGTGTTCAGGGTGGCCACACTGTTGCCCCTGCCCTGAGAAGGAAGTGCTGGTGTGCACTAGTGGCCTCACCAGTCTCAGGGAATGTAATTGTCATGTCTACTTAGCCTTCTGGAAGCCTGGGTTTTCTCTAAGGCCCAAAGATTCTTGAGACACTGGGCTAGAGCATGAGGTTCTGAAAGCATGTGTGATTCAGACCTGACAGGTCTTAGGTAGCCCAGGTATTCTTGCTCCTGACACTTGTGGAAGTGGCCTTCAGTACACAGAAGCTGAAGCTTCTGTGGTTTGCTTCACACCACAAGTTGTGATGATCACTACATTTTTACCATCAGTAAAAGTGAACCCTGTCTATCTAAGCGGGCTGAGCCTGCCTGGAGAAGACACAACTTTTTATGGGGGAATAAGAGAAAGCTAAGTTATTTTTATTAGGAAACACTTGCCAAAGAGAAAGGGCTTGAAGTGGAGAGGCCCTGTGGCCCAGCACTGCAGCCAGGACGCTGGTGTGATTCGGACTGAATGCCGTTGTCTCTGCAGTCTATTTTGGAATAAGGTGTTGTGATGTGCAGAGCTAGGACTGGTCACCTGTGAACTTGGGATCACCCCAGATGTCTGACTCACACAGTTAGAATCGTTCCCAGGGCTGTGTTGGGCTCACTGGTGACCAAGATGCTCGAGCTTCTCCTCTCCTCCCCCTCCTCTCCTCCTCCGTCATTTTCAGAGCTACTGGCCAGGTGAAGCTAGTCCATGTTGTAGTAACAAACCCAGCAATGCTGGTGGCTTCACACACTCAAGTTCATTTTAGAGTCACATTTCAACCTTGGGATGGTCAGAACCTCCAGAGCGGCTCTGTCTCTTCTGAAACTGTCCCTCTGAGAATCTAGCTCCTCCCACACCTTCCAAGGGCTAAGAGACTTTCTCTCTCATTTCATTGGTCAGAACTCCAGTGCACTGGAGGCAATCTAACTGCGAGGGAGGCTGAGAAATGTAGTCTTTCTTTATCTAGGAAGAAGAAATGATAGTGATGGGCATCTACCTAGTTTCTGCATATTGAACATTTGTATTGCCTTATTTAATTTTCTAGAGAACCCCATTGGGACTAGGTGCCGTCATTGCCTATGAAATGAGAAACTTAGGGCACAGAGAGATTCCCAGACTTCCTGCTTAAAGGTGGGGCCTTTAAAATCCAGGAATGGGGGTGGGCAACTCTAAAGACCACACTGAACCAGACCCTGTGCAGAGCCAGGGACCCATGTCCACTTACCCCCCCACACACACACACACCATGAGCTTAACGTTTTCCAACAGGATGGGCTTCTTTTGTCCTCATAGCTCTTTACCTCTGTTTTACTGTGAGTGTGGTCATTTCCTGTACCTCCTCCAGCAGCATCCATGTCTGATGTGCATCCCTGGGTGGCCTTGGCCTGACTGATGGGAGTGGTCCCCAGCAGAGCGGAGCAAGTGCAAAGCAAACCATAAAGTCAGTAGAGATGTGTTCCAGGGTGTGGAAGAGGCAGATAGAGAAGGTCCTGAGAAAGGACAGCGGAGAGTCAAAGGCTGAGAAAGGAAAGTTGGGGCACTGGGTTATAAGTAGCAGACACATCCTGGGAAGATGCTGGAGAGCACAGTGACTAAGAAATTATGGTGCCTATGGGAAGCAAAGCCACTGTGGAGCAGAGGCTGGAAAGCCAAGCAGTCATGGTGGAGGGGTAGGTGGGCAGTGCAGATCATTTAGGGCTGGGTGAGGTGGAGGCCCATGTGCAGATCATTTAGGGCTGGGTGAGCTGGAGGCCCATGTGCGGATCATTTAGGGCTGGGTGAGGTGGAGGCCCATGTGCGGATCATTTAGGGCTGGGTGAGCTGGAGGCCCATGTGCGGATCATTTAGGGCTGGGTGA
>PVIC010003758.1:0-66849 GCA_004025085.1 Thryonomys swinderianus | reverse complement strand
CTCAGCAATCCTCCTGTCTCTGCCTCCCGAGTGCTAGGATTACAGGCGTGAGCCACCACGTCCGGCATTGTGGTATGCGGTGTTGATTGTTGGTGGGTGTGTCTCCACACCCAGCATTATATGTGGTTACCGGGGATCGAACTCAGGACCTTGCGCTTGCAAGGCAGGCGCCGGAACCACTGAGCTAACCCTCCGGCCCAAGAGTGGAATATTTCTATAGGAAACTTGGTGTGGGAATGTGATGAGGGGAAGGAATAAATATGATACAGAAAGAAAATAAAAGAGCATGTATAAGGGGGGAGGAGGGGGGAGTGGGTAGGGATATGGGTAAAAATGAGAATTAACTTGTAGCATATACTGGTACAAATTTCCCAATGTTATATGTGATTTTGAGTTGTATATAAATTGTACCAATAAAGAATTCAATAAAAAAATAAAAATAAATAATTATACCAACAAGTACTTAAAAAAAAAGAATTCTTAGTGATGTTGAAATAAATGAGAAATACTGTTCTGTGTGCAAAATCATTGCAGAAAAGCAGAAAGAAGAGAATTCTGTCAGCTCACTTTATCTGAAAGAAGAAACTGCACCGGTAGTGAATATATTCAAACTTTTTGCATAGCATTTACCTTATGCTATGTTATCATAGTACATGGCTTGCAGCACACAAGGGGTAGGCATAGGTATAGCTGAATACCCCACATTGTATAAGAGAGACTAAAACATCTTCGGGTTTTAGGGTGTGTGTGTGTGTGTGTGTGTGTGTGTGTGTGTGTTCCCAGAACAAAGCCTAGAAGTTGAGATCTGAAAACTGAGAGTCAGTTATTATTTGGGGGTAATGGGATGATTAGTCATTTTTTCCATTCTCTGTACTATAACATTTTTATAGTGAGATTGTCTTACAAATGCTGTAAGAAGCAAATTGAAAGACACTTGAAATGTCTAGTTACTCTATTAAAAATTATACACCTTATACATGTTCATACCTTTTAACTGCATGAATTCCATTTGGGGGATTTACTATAAAGAAAGAATTTAAGTTATAGGATACGCTGTAATGCCAAGAAGTTAAGTGTGACATCATTTGTAATAATGTCAAACTGGAAACATGTTAATGATATAGGGATGGCTAGAGAAGAACATAGCATGTAGTTAATATCAAAGAAAGACTTTAAAACTTGTGCGTATAAAGTCTGTTACAACAAAGAAACCTTAGATAGTATTGCCGAGTGAGACAATTTAGGATAAAATGACATCCTCACTGTATGTAATTTTAAACACATAAAAGTGATACTTAAGAAATAATCTCGAATACAGAGAGTGGTTGTTCTGCTTGGTGGAACTTCAGGTAATTGTTAAATATTTTTGCTTTTGTTTTAGTTTTGATGTGAATTTAAATTTTTAAATTTTTATTAGTACATTTGCATTGTATAATGATTACATTGTTCTTGGGGAATCAGTGAATGTACACAACACAGCTTAGTTTATTTTTTAATGTCACCTACCTTTTCCCCGTCCTCCATCTCTTGGTCCTCTTCCCATTTGCTTTTCTATACTTTCAAAATATATTTATTAATATTATTATTAATTTATTTATTGTGTAAATAAGATAAAAACACACAATTGTTGGAAAATGCACAGTATTCCCACCCTGGGGAGGAGACTGATGATTAGGTTTATCTCTCTGGAGCTCCGGGGCTGGGTGGAGACAACTGATAAACCACTCTCCTCACTCAGGGGCCCAGAGCCCTGCCCACAGCAGGCTCCCCAGCCCTAGGCCACCCCTCAGGCTACAACATACTCTCCCAGGGGGACGCAGCCTGGGCCCTGGAAGGCCAGCTCAGGGTGGGGGTGTCTCCCCTAGGTCTGTGGGAGACCCAGAGGGATGGGGAGGAAGACTTCTACCCAGCACTCTTCTAGCCTCCTCCCGTCTCTGGTTCAAGTCATTGCTGCCCCCTCCTGCTGCTTCCCCAAGGGAGCTTTGGTCAGCCTGGCCCCTTGGGTCTCGCTGAGAGATGATGATAGCTGCTCAAGTTCCAGTTTTACCGAGTAGAGTCTTGCAATGGGTCCTTAAGTGACAGGTACTGTTAGGAGTTTCCTAGAGGAGGAAGCCGAGATTAGACATTAAGCAATTTCCTCACAATCACACAGCTAGTTAATGGCAGAGCCCATGGGCCATTCCATGCCCGTGTTCTTACCCTCCATCTTGATGTAGGTCAAATGTTCAGCCTTTGCTCTGACCTCCTCCTGAAGGTACCAGCCCGTTGGGTGAACTGGAATTCTGCTTCTTCCCTTAGGTCATTTCCCCCTACACCTCTCCCCCAACACTAAAACCTCAGATTGGTCCTTACCTGATGGCTAACACCCTATAGCATCTGAGAATGGGAAAATCAAGGCCTAGAACATTTCTTCAAGGCCTAGAGAAGAACATTTTGCTGTGAAATTGCTGGGCTGACCCTACAATCTGTTGGCCACCGCAGAGCCCCGGGGACCTGGCCCAGCTAAATTGGCCTCCAAGACTGTGAACCCTTGAAGCACAGACCCCAGAGTGCTCTTGGCCTGGGCTGGTCCAGGACTGAGCCATACAGGGCCCCCCACTCTCCTCTTCAGCCACCTGCTCTGATTCAAGGGTAACCCTTGACTTCCCTCTGGCTAGGGGAATCCCAGGATGCCACTAAGCCAGGGCTGTAGTTAAGAGACAAGGGCCACCCTGTTGGGCTCTGTCACCTGAGGCCCTGCTGAGACTATTCCTGCCGACTTCACAGCTGACCATATGGAGAAGCAGTTAGCAACAGCCACCTTCTGTGGAGACTCAGCCTCTCCTTTCTCAGCATGACCAGAGGCCACATGCAGGACTGACTTTCCCACTTTCTGGATGAGTTAACTGAGGCTAGAAAGAACCACTGTGGTGCAGGGCAGTGTTGTAACTGGAACTCAGACCCGAGCCTTCCAGGCCCGAAGGCCAAGGCCCCATGTCCTTCCTCTCCTGAGTTTCCCACTGCACTTCGCCTCTGTTAAGGTGCAGAGCATGGCTTTTTGTCAGTAACTCTTTTGTAGTCACAGGCTGAGGTACAGGAAAGCGAGGATGGTCTCAGGACTGACACCTGGCTGAGGACTCGTGTCAGGTGCCGACGCGCTGCCCCTCAGCCAAGGCCCTGCCAACAGCCGTTCCCTGAGCTCACTCGGACATCAGTGCCTGGCTGAGGTCTGTGGAGAGATTTCCTCACAGCTCCGTGCAATTGATGGGACTCTGCTCACATCTCCTCCAGAGAGTGTCAGCACCCCTCAGCTCGGGATGTACCATCCACTTGGTTCCCGGTCACGGAAGGGAAACCGGGGTCTCGCGTCAGGCCTTCTGCTTTCAGGTACTGCGGGGGTTCTCTGAGTCATTTCCAAACCAGTTTCCTTTAAACCAGAAATGGCATTCGAGTTTGCAGAGTGACAGCGGCCCCAGAGACCAGCGCTGGAGCACAGCCTGACCCTGGGGGCCACCTGGCCTTTTGGGGGCACAGCTGCCAGGTGACCTGGTCGGTGCCCACTCGCAAATGGGGACACTGGCAGTGGGAAGTGATGCGTCCAGACCACCCAGTGGGACATGAAGGTAACACATTCAAAAGTCCCTCCCACAGTTGGAAGACCAGAAGTGCTCACTTTGTCCTTTTCCATCTATCCACCCCCCCCTTCATCCCTCCTTTGTACCCTGGACCATTCTAAACATGGGCTTCTACTCACGCCTCCCACTCATGTTCCTCTCTCTACTCAAACCCTGCCCCTCTTCCTGGTTGGAAGGTGAGCTGCACCCTTTCTGTTGCTTAAAGAACATGGATTTGGTCCATGCCGTGGTTCCTTGGTGTATCTCTGCTTTCCCAGAACTCAGGAGGCTGAGGCAGGAGGATCACAGAATTAAAGGCCAGCATGAATTACGTGTCTCACCAAACCAAACCAAACCAAACCAAATTACACAAAAAGAACATGAGTTTGTATTTGCGAGATGTGTTCAACTTTCAGAAAGTGAAAAGAAAAAACATCAAGCCTTATTCGTTCCTTGAGGGGTGGGGCAGGAAGGCAAAGGGTATAGCAGGGAGCACAGATCATCCAGCACCTCCATCTCTGCACCGCTTTCCCCACAGCCACCCCGTAACAGTAATTGCAGGCCACCCTACCTGGCAGGGGACGGATGCCCAGGTGAGTTCAGCCACTTGCATGGTGCTCAGTTCCTAAGTCACAGCAGGATTCCCCACAGCCCCATCTGTCCCCACTGGCATGGAAGACAGATCAGGACTCAAGTTCAGGCCTCCTCATTGTCAGTTCAGCACCTTCTTCTACACCAGGACCTATGGTGACAGCTCCCTCGTCTACATATATACCCTCATACCTTCTCTCAAAGAAGACACTTGTAAATGCGCAGTGTAAAGCAGAGCCAGTGAGTACCAGGGAAGATAACAAGGCACTCCTACAAAGGTGTCCTATTCTAATCCCTGGGACCCGGCATGTAGGGACTTGCAGATGTATTTTAAATAAGGATCCCAACATAGGGAGATTAGGACTATCTGGGTGGGCCTCAAAGTAATTAAGGGTCTTTATTTATTGTGATTATTTTGTTTCTTTTTCTTCAAACAAATTTGCCCTTTGGAATACTTTTTGTAGCATATATTTGCCACACATGATGAAGACAGTCAGTGTGTGGTATTGGTACAGGAGGCAGGGAGGGAGGGAGGGATGTTTATTACAGGCAATGTTTACTACAGCTCAAGATGCAATATGTACACCTACCAGTCACAGGCTCTTTAGAAAAGGGAGGCTAAAGGTTCAGAAAGGAGGAACCCAGGTGTGTGAGAGTGGAAGCCAGTGGCTGGGCTGGTGGGTCGTGAGGACCAGGAACTGTGAGGGAGGAAGGCGCGTGCTTCAGAAAGCCAGGAAAGCTGAGGAAAGCTGGCCACGTCCCGCTCTAGGGACTTCTCCGGAAACGGGTCTGCAGGCTGTGCCTTCTACTTAAGCCTCTAGATCTCATCTCAGAGTCTGGCCTCCGGGAAGAGGATCAGTTTGGATTGTTTCAGGCCACTGATTTGTGGCGATTGTTTTAGAACAGCCATAGAATGCAGAGTCTTCTTACCTACTTAAGAAAATAAGCTATTTTAATTGTTTAAAGTGTACACTTTTATGTTTAAATAATTTACAGCAATTTCCTGTAACCATACACCATGATTACATTGGCTCTTGGATATTTGAATGACAAATAATTTTAAATTACTCATTAAAGCCCAAACTACGCCAGACTGGGCTTTGTAGATGTAATTTTGTGTTGGATATCTGGAACTTTAGCTAAACATTTGAAAATAAGTGGTAAAAATCTCTGTGTGAGCATTCTACTAATTCTGCCTGCACCTGGAAAGGAAATATACAGCCAAGACAAATAATGTTAGCAAAGTTTTAAAAAGTTGACTTAAAAAAGTTGCTTAATTAATTGATATTTATTTCATTTTAATTTCCATATTGAAGAAGAATTATTCAGTTATAGTTTCCTGTTTTGAAAAGAGGTGTCTACATGTTTTCATCTTTCGGTTGCTGGGATAAAACCTACGTGACTTAAGGATGAGAAGGCTTGTTTCGGCTCATGCTTTCCGAGGTTCTGTAAACAGTGGCTGGCTCCAAGGCAGAACTGTCACAGGGCCTGGTGGAGGAAAATTGCATACCTCATGGTGCTCAGGAAGTTAAGAGTGAAAGAGCCAGAGAAAAAGGGGCCAAGGACTAGGTATCATTTCCGAGGTCAAGTCCCCATGACCCACTTCTTCCAAGTAGGTGCTGCCTCCTAAATTTCCTTCTCCTCCCTAAATGCCATCAAATTATGATTTCAGAAACGGACTGATCCACTTGATGTAGTTAGAGTGGTCCAATTGGCTTCTGAAAGCCCATTTTACATCTAAACCATAGTCATATAGTAATGTATATATGTTCCATACATAGTGAAATGTCTCTACTTCATATGCTTGGTATGATTACTTATAAATCTAAATTTTGTAATAAGGCAAACAACTTATATCAACTAGTAGCTTTGTGTCTGGATGTACAATGGAAAGGAAATTCATGTTTGGCTTTCATTCTTTGCCCAGAAGGAGGTAGAATGTGGGCATCAGCCGTGAAGCATTTCTTAGATGTATTTGTACATTTGTAATTGGTATTCACAGAGACGATATTTATTACACATAGTATCTTGTCAAAATCACTACTGACTATACAAATGACTTCTTGTAAAAAGGACTGTGTGGATTATAATCTTTTTGTTGATAAATACAGGTTTGAAAGGCGTAATCCACAATTCTAATTGGCCAAGGAAAGGGGCAAGTCTTGTGGATCACTAGATAGTGACAGACCTACTTCTCAAAGCAGCTACCAAATTGTGCCTTGGAGTTCAGATAAGGCTCAGGAAGATGTTTATATTTGTTTTCCTGGTGGCAGCATTGACAACATACCTGACATACACAAATTCAAGAAAGAGTTTTTCTGAAAGCGACTGTGGGATTAAAACCCTCTGAAACTTTGACAATCATATACAGAAGAGAAACACAAATATGCCGGCCATGGTGATGCACGCTCGTAATCCCAGCACTCAGGAGGCTGAGGCAGGAGGATTGCTTTGAGTTTGAGGTCAGCCTAGGCTACATAATGAGACTTAGTCTAAAAACAAATATGAGAGAGAGAACGCGAGAGAAATGTAAATGTAAGACAGAGTGTAAATCATCTCCTGATTTTCATGTAATAGTTTTGAATAGATTCAGATGGGCCAGCTCATATACTTGTGAGGCTGAGGCACGAGAAATGCTTTGAGTTCAAGGCCAGTCTGAAATACATAGTGAGACCCTGTTTAAAAAAAAAGAAAAAGAAAAAATAGATCAATTGGAGACATCAGTGACAGGAGACAATGTGAAGTCTGAAGACGAGTAAAAGAAAGAAGCTAAGTCAATTTAGAGACAGTCCCCCTGCCGATGAGGGGCAGGGCTATGGGATCCCTGACCTGCAGGTGGACCTGTCCGAAGCAGCTGGGATGCTGTCAGAGTTCACCTGGGTCCAGCAAGGGGCTTCTCTTCTCTCTCCTGTCCTCAGGCAGGGCCTGCGTCATCTTTTCCAGAGACATTTATAAAAGGCTCAGCTGCTGTTGGGTGGAAGGTCGGCCTGAAGGTCCTGCAAGACCCCAGTCACGGCTAAGGTGCTCTCTATAGTTCCTGCTTCCCAGGCAGACGCTGCTGGCCCCAGCGCACCTACACCAGCCCGGACTCCATTTATAGGTGTTTTGAGGGAGCTGTGGTGTTAACCCAGAAACCCAGAATGAATGTGCCTGGGTTTGGGTTGCATCATTTGGCTCAGAATCTTGCCCAACCTGCTCCTGTCATACTCCCTGCTGGATCTGGAGACCCCAAGGCCATACCTTACTCTTCTTGTGGTTTATTCCTCACACCTTACCCTGGGCCAGGTCCACCTGGTGTACTCAAACCTTAGTCTACTCACAAAACCCCAGAGGCCAGAGGAAGGGTAAGATAGCTACAGAAGAAAACCTAAGAGACTACAGAGCAAGTGTGAATGAGGAATCCTTTCTACTCCCCAAATTCCCAGCACTTCAAGTCACAAGTCGAGACCCCACGGTCCAGAGACAGATGAGTTTGTCTTCAAATGTGCTCAGGGCACTGGTAGAGCTGCTGTGTTATTTAGTGGGCATGAGCCACTGATACTTTTCTGGGTTCCATTCTACTTGGGGAGGAAAAAGATCCCCAAAGCCTACTTAATGGTGACAGTCCACGGACAGAGACGTGAAGGTCCACTGGAGCCTGTGGAAAGGTCGGGTGTGGGTGACGTGTCCCAGCTTAGCTCCAGTCCCACACACCGGGACAGGCCGTGGCCTCTGATCTATCCTGAGCTTGCTGTTGCTGACAGGTATTTCCTCACAAACAGCAGGTCTGGCGTGATAACAATCTGCTGACAAGTGGATCCCAATGGACCCACACAGGAGGCTGAGTAACAGCCCTTGTAATTAGTAGGCAGAGGTCTCAGGAGCTCCCTTTGTTACTCACTGGGTCACGTTCTCCTCTTACTGGAGGGACACTGGCTGGGGAAGGAGACCTGTCTCAGACCCTTCAGTCCCAGACAAAGAGTTTTGAAACTGGGAGCCTTGGGCACAGCTGGGCTGCCTGTTGGATTGCCCAGTTTCTGCTGTCTGTCTCCATGGGTGCCCAGCAAATGCAACTGCTACATCTAGAAGATACTTTTCTTATATTCTCCTTGTCCCCCCCCCATCTCTACTTGTTTTATTTTGCCACAGACATGCATGGCAGGGAAGCAGATCGGGGAGGCCCAAGAGGTCAGGCTCTGGGCTGGGGCTCCTATCTCCTGGGGACACATTCGCCCTGGGGCTCACTCCTCCCTCACACCTGGCTTCTGGAGCCACAAGATGAGGCTGCCCTGCAATCTGCAGAGGCGCAGCTGTCTGCCAGCACAGCTGGCAGGTGATGGCCCACGACTGTAGGTTGCTGGGGTGCCAAGCACACCCACCCCACCCTGACACACTGGGCGCCTGTGGCCTCTTCCTTTCTGGCTCCTGCAGCATCTTCGTGGTGCCCTTCAGTTGTGTTGTTATGGCTGCCTCCACATGTCCTGAATTGACTCAAAACCTTTCCCTTTCACAGTCATTTTGACTTTGGAGAGGAACCAAAAATTGCTCAGTGCCAGATCTAGAGAATACGGTGACTGCCCCCATTGAGATGCTTTTATGCCCACATTTTTACTGGATGGCACCTGGCAGCAGCATTTACTGCATCTCTGATCATACCTCATAGAGACACCCCCAAAGGAGGGCACCAGAGCTGCTTCAGAGAGTGGCAAGAACTGGGAAAAGTGTTTGAAGCAAAGGGGACCTTTTTGAGGGGGGCTTAATATCACTGTGTCTTTTACTGTACTATATTTTAAAAATTTAAATATACCTCATGTCCTTTCAGCACCTTTGTAATTAGAATCTGGTTTCTGCCTTTTATTACTGGCATTTATATTTCCTTCTTGTATTTTCATGTCATGAGAGCTCATTTCTCTTTAGTGTTGAATGATATTCCACTGCCCGGCTGCCATTGGTTCATATGATTTTTTTTTGCAGTACTGGGGATCACACTCGGGCCCTTCTGCTTCCAAGGCAGGTGCAGTACCATTTGAGCTAAATCCCTGGCCCTGGTTTATATGATTTTGACATAGTTCTTACAACAACCCAGGGACGTGTGCATAATTAACTGACACAGCATTCAGAAGAGAAAACTGAGGTGTAGGGAGCCGAGGATCGTTTGTGCTCACAGACTGGGACTTGGTGGAGCAGGGTGGGTACACTGAGCCTATCTGGCTTTGGAGTTCAGGCCTTTATTTTGAAGGCTTTATTTGAGGCTTCTGCAAAGGAGGTGAGCATTTGGAGGGTGCGAAGCAAGAGTCAGCAGCCCCAGGGAACCCCGGAGTAACAGGGAGCTCAGGAGACAATGGAGTAACAGGAGCTCTGGAGGATCAGCCACCACGGAAGCATGCAGGTGGTTTTGTAAAACAAGAGTCATCATCTTTGAGAGACATACTTGGCATTTCTAAAAAGAAAACAAGATGGCAAGCTTTGTTTGTATCAAAATAATCCTTGTGGGGGAGCAGTACTAAATAGGGGAGGAAACATCAGCCCTGAGCTGAATTTGCAAGAGCCAGGCTGTGGACACGCAGAGGAGCCTCGCTTTGTTTGTACTTGCTTAAAGTTTTTCATGCTCACAGAGAGAGATGCATCTCAAATCCACAGGCAGTGGTTGAAAGCCTTCCCAAACAGGAACAGAAAGGTCCGGACTAGAACAAGCGGACAAATCCAACTCCACTGCAGTTTGGTTACTTCCCATTGTCGCAGCTCCTCCTAGTGGGCCTGTGCAGTGGCTTCTGGGTTTGGTCTTATTCAAGAAAGCTATTTTTTTTATCCTGAGCCTGGGGTCGACCTGTGAGGGACACGGCGGATTGTGGGAGAACTCAGACCCATGAAAAGTGACAAGGGGAACCAGGTTGCAGCTGGGCAGCCACGGCAGACCTCAAGGGAGGCTAGTGGAAGGGGAAGGTGGCCTGTGTGGGGGTCAGAGCGCCCAGAGCTGAGCACAGCGCCATGGTGCGGGGGGCTGTGTGTGTAACAGAGCAGGCCTGACTTACTCTGGGGAGTCATGGGGCTACGGGGAGCCAAGTCTCAGGCGGGATGCCATGCTGTCTCCTCCTCCATCTATTTTTATAACTACGGCCTGGTGCTTGGCTCTGTGGTGGGAGACCTACTTCCCAGCTGGCTGAGCCCAACAGCGAGAAAACACCTCTCCCACAACACCTCCTCCCCAGAGGGGCCAGAGGGACGGGAAACCAGACTGCTCCGCTTTTCTCCAGTGGCTGAATGTGCCAGGGAGATGAGCAATGTAAGACGATATATACACTCTGCTGCAAAATGGTCTCCACAATGCAAGAGCTAGATAACACCCTGCACCCCTCAACAAAGGTGAGGGGTCCTGGGCACGTAGCTGGAGGAGCCTCAGAGGGCCTGGCTGCCTGGGCAGCCTTCAGGGTCACCTGCTCCTCTCTGGCCAATGACGCACCACCTCGCTCTCCAGCCGCCTCCTCTCTCCTTCAAACTGGTGTCTGCTTCCTGACTCTGTTCGCTGGCTGAGATCCGTGGCAGGATTTAGGAAACTGAGATGCATGGCTGTGTGCACAGCCGCCTGCTGATTTTTAAGTGGAGCCTAATTGCTAATTTTCCTAACGTTTCTGGACCAGAGCAGCAGGAGAGAGCTGCCCAGGGTGCTATGGGGATGAGAGGTTTTCGGTCTGACCTGGAAGCTGTGGCCCAGCCCAGGCGGTGGCCCTTGGGTCTGAGCCTCCTGCGCACATGGGCTCTGCCACGGCTGACCTGGGTGTGAAGGCCTTTAAGGGGGCATGTTCCGAAGGGAACGGATTTGGGGAGGAGCAAAGGCTCGGCAGTTAAGCTGTCTATGAGTCAGAGAGGAGCTGCCCTGGGGTGCTGGCTGTCAGCCAGGCCACAAGACACAGAGTGGACACGGCCATTTTGCATGCTTCCTCCCCACCCTGAGAAGGGAGCAGGAAGCAAGTCTGAAAGTGGCAAAGGCAGGTTAGGGAACGTTTTATCAGTGTGGAGCCTGGGACCCAGAGCAGGCCCTACATATGGCACCTTCGGTTCTTGCTGGGTACCTAGCACCCTCCTTCTCTCGGTGTGGAACCTTCCATGGCACCCCTAGTTCGCTACCCTGGACACCTTGCTTATCTGGAAGAGGCCTTCCTTCCCCAACGTTTGGCTTGGAAGTTTTCTCCAAACAGTGCCTTCCGCAGAGCAAGCCAGGAATTCACTGTACCCTGAGAAATCTGCCTCCTACCGATGACACAGCCAAGGAAAAACTAAAGCCCAAAATGCACGTGAGTGTAGGCAGTCACTCAAAACCTGCAAAGGACCTAATTTCTGGTGTGCTGCCTGCTCAGAAGGAATCAGCGAAACTACACTTTCCTCTGGGCTTCACTCTTAAAAAGAAACACAGGTTATCGTCCAAATCTTTTGGAGGTGGCACCAGGCTGGTCAGAGATTGGAAGCTGTGTCCTTAGGGGAAGAGTTTAAGGAATCATGAGCCATCGGCCTGTGAAGGCACTGACGGGACCACGAGAGCTGCCTTCAAGCCAGTGAAAGGTTGGCTTGGCTCTAAAAGGTATCTATCCTTGGGCCAGGAGGATAAAAGCCCAGCAGACGGATTTTCACATGTCATAGTAACAACTTCCAATAACTAGATCCCTGTCCAGGCGCTGCCTAACATGTAATCACCAGTGGGCCAAATACATGGCTGTGGTCTCACAAAAGTCTGCTACCCAATGGCGCCTTCATTGTCCTGCTTCGAGCAAGTAGTCTCTGATGTTCAGATGGTAACAAAGTTGCCTGCTTAGCAAAGTTTCTCTCAGAAGACATCTCTGTCATGACTGGACACATGACTGTTGGAGAGACAGTGAGTTGGGGCCTCCTCAGGCAGGGCCACCGGAGGCTGGGCAGTCTCCTGGGAGAAGTGGTACACCCACCTCCCTTGGTGGTCAGATGAACCCAAAGACTAGGTCACTCTGTAATTCTCTGGGATGCGAGTTTGAGGTGACACAAATTAGCCAAGGATATTTCTAAAGCTTCTCAGTGCCTTTTAGGAAATATTGAGGCTTTATGTTTACAAAAAAGAAAAAATGAATTAAAGTGAACCAGTGAGAACGATGAATGATTTTTCTGGGTTATTTTTAATATTTCAGTTTTAGATGTCTTTGTGTCCTTCTCAATTTCAGATCTCATTTTCTTTTATCTTCGCTCATGTACTATTACATTAATGGTACAGTAAATGCTCATAATATTATAAGTAATAAAAAAACCAGGCATGGTAGTGCACACCTGTAATCCTAGTGCTCTATGAAGCTGAGGCAGGAGGATTGCAAGTTTGAGTCCAGCCTGAACAACTTAACCTGGACTTGCCTCAAAGTAGAAAATAAAGGCCTGGAGACTTAGCTCAGTGGTTCCGGCACCTGCCTCACAAACGCAAGGTCCTGAGTTCGATCCCGGGTAACCACATACAATGGAGACTCACGCCCATCAGCAATCAATACCACATACCACAGTGCCAGGTGTGGTGGCTCACGTCTGTAATCCCAGCAGTCAGGACACAGAGACAGGAGGATTGCTGAGTTTGAGGCTTGCCTGGGCTACATAGTGAGCTCAGGGCCAGCCTGAACTATAAAGCAGGACCCTGTCTCAAAAAAAAAAAAAAAAAAAAGGTAGAAAACAAAGATTAGGAATGAAAACAAAACTCAGTGTGAAGGCCTTGGATTCAATCCGCAGTACTATAAATATAAATAAATAAATTTACCAGAATGATTCTGAAGGAATGAACGTATAAACACAATAAAGTTAAAGTTCAAATAAGGAAAAAGGAAAAAAGAAAGAAAATTAACGAAGACTTTTCTTAATATTAGACATGGCTTTTGTTGTAACCACAATAATGAACACCAGCAAAAGACTAAAATCAATTAAAAGAGAAGAGTTCTGATCAGCCTTCAGACTAAAGAAAATCTGACAAATAAACTATGTAAATATCGTGGGGAAGTATAGTTGAGCATTTCTGTCATCCTTGGAGAAAATAAGAACCTGAAATGAAAAACACTGACCTGCTTTGTACAAAATGTCTCTGTAAAAAGCACATTGCATTTAGAGGCAACTGGCAAAACCAAAAGGAAAAGCTTAAATACACAGTGAAAGAGTTACTATAATATGTGAGATGCTTAGCAGGATGCAGAACACGAAGAGTGAATGGGCCAAATGACACACAAATGTCCTTTCAACAGATGGTGTGTTAGCCTTGAGACTGGGCAGATGGAGGCCATGAGATGCCACCTTCGGTCTCTCTGATGGATGGTGCATTTCTGTTGAATGTAAACGTTTAATATTGGCATCAGTTGGAGGGAGCAGATGTGCTCATGACACACATGTTCTGACATGTACATGTGTACCGACTTAATCGTCTGGGAGATGTCTTCATTGGTACATATGCTCAGAAGCCTTGAAAACATTTGGATTCTTTGACAAAGTTCACTTAAGGGAATTTTTATAAAGCAATCAGGAGGGCTATGCATCTGAGTTTAGCCTGGAAAGTATATGCTACAGTATTGTTGGTGTGTGTAACTAGATAAAGGGTAAAATTGACTGGACACATCCAGATGCGGCAGCTTGCTGCAGTTATTATAAAGGTCATGGAAGAATGTTTAATCACACGGCAATGTGTGTGGTCCGTGATGGGCTGGTGCCCCGGATGGAGCTGGGTGATTCACCTTCCTTGCTGAAGGAGGCCTCCTGGGTGAACTCTGTGCAAGGCCAACTCTGTAGGGGCAGGTGGCCCACTAGGTGTAGAGTGGCTGTGGCTGCGCTCCTGGAACTGTCATGGGACCTCCCTTCCTGCCACTCCAGGCTGTGCAAGGGACGGACCTGTGAGTGGGTCCCCTAGAGTCACCATCCCATGTCAGTGTCTGGTGGGCCCAGTTCAGGTGGAAGTGAACAGAGCGGGCCGAGCCTTCCAGGGCCTGCTCTGGGTGAACATTCCCTCTTCTTCTCTCTTCTTGCCCTGCCCCCTTCTCTCTTTCGCCTCTTTCCTCCTTTACTTTCCCTCCCTTTAGGCCTTGCCCTCTGGTTCCTCTTCCTCCACTTCTCCCTTTCCCTTCTTCGTCACCCTTTCTCCTTTGCTTCCCCTCTTCCTTGGCCTGAATCAACATGATCTGAAGGAAAGAGAGAGACTTTCTTAAAGAATAAAAAGGTACAAAGGTAAGAATTTAAGTACAAGACTTTGAGGGAGGGTATGTAAATGAGAGACCTGAACACAAGTTTCAAGATGAATCTACCTTTAATTCCAAATCTGGTTTTTATCCTTTGTATGAATTTTCTTTTTTCTTATCTATATAACATTGTTAAGCTATATTAAATATTGTTTTCCATATTTGTAAACTTTATGTAAATGATAGTCTCCATGGCATTTTTATGCCACTTGTTTTTCTTTTTTACCCACTATTTTATTTGGGAAATTTGTCCATACTGAGATACATACAGATGAAGTTCTCAAAATTGTGATGCAGTATTTCATGATGTGAATACCAGCATTCATTCATTTTCTTGTTGCAATTTTTAAATGAAAATGGCAATTTGTGAAACAAAGTGGGTTGTAGAACAACATATACACATGTACACATGTGTACATGGATTACACACATATGCACATACTAGCACACACTCCTATTATAACACAATTAAATCAGTCTCATCTTGTGAGTCTAGAGAAGAACTAAATCAACAATGTAATTCTAAAAGCAAATTCAGAAACAATACTAGGAAATTGGCATATGGTATAGGCAACATTTCATATCAGTGCGTGGGAAAATATGAAACAAAAATGTAAAATTTTGCCTAGAAAAAAAACAAATCAGTATGTGGAAAATGGATTGTCTAATAAATGGCATTGAGAGAATCAGCTATTTGTAGACCAAATAACTAGAACTTAGTCTCTAGCTTATATAATACACAAAATTTTGCTCTTTTTGAATAAAAACAATCCAATATAAAAAATTATTTATTTTTATTTTTTCACTACAGTATTTTCAAAAACATTTTTTAATTTTAATTTTTATTAATACCAGTCTGCAGTGCATAATGATTACACTCATCAATGGGAGTTAGTACACATACATATCAATTTTTGTTACATCCCCTTCCCCTCTCCTCCTTCTTCATCTCCTGGTTTCCTTTCCATTTATAGATCTTTTCAACATAAATGTTAAAATTAAGTCATAGAAAGCAAAACTCATATCATAAAAGCTACACATTTTTAACTACCTTAGTAAATGAACATCTATACCATAAAGAAAGAAGATATCCCAAATAATGTTAAAGACCAGCTGAGGATCAAAAGTGTTGCAATATCTGTGAAAAAGACTGAATAACACCCATATATATTTAAAAAAATGAGCTGAGGATATGAAGAAGTAACTCACAGGTGGGGAACCACAAGTGGCCACCCACATACAGCAGTACAAGGATACTCACGCACCTTTCCATGCTGCCAGTATTAATGATCAATGAGGGTCACATTTTTCACATTGGTAATAATGCTGGCTGGTAGAATGAAGACAGGAAAAATAGTGTTTATTGTAGCAATTTCTGGTCAAGAAAAGTTGTAACCATTCTAAGTGTCTACAAGGGAGGCCAGGTTTATCTAGACTACAGAATTCTATGACACCCAAAATGATGTACAATTTTAAACGTAACATGATATGCACAGTATATGAAATTCTGGCAAGAAACACTCCAGACTCCCTAACAGTTGGCCATGGACAAACAGAAGGCTGAGGATGGTGGAAGGGAGCCAGTGGGTGATTCAGTTTTGTATATAATGCTGCTTTGTCTAGAAGGTACATATAGTTAATGAATTTATGAATCTCTTGATTTGAAACAAAAGACTGAAGATGCACATTCATCTTGGGAATGAAGTTATCAGGCACTTTTGCTGTGTTTCTTCTTCTTTTTTTTTCTTTTTGAGAGAGGGTCTCACTTTGTAGTTCAGGCTGGCTCTGAGCTCACTACGTAGTCCAGGCAAACCTCGAACTAAGCGATCCTCCTGAGTACTGGGATTACAGGTGTGAGCCACCACGCCTGGCACTGTGGTATGTGGTATTGATTGCCGGTGGGTGTGAGTCTCCAGACCCAGCATTGTATGTGGTTACTGGGGATCGAACTCAGGACCTTGTGTTTGCGAGGCAGGCGCCAGAACCACTGAGCTAATCCTCCGGCCCTGCTGTGTTTCTTCTTAAAGCATTTTCTAAAATTTCTACAATGTTTTTCTGTCACATTTGTAATAATACTGATGATAAGAATAGTGATAATAAGTCAGCTTTAAAGGATTGCTGAATATTTTAAAAATTCTCCCAAAGTTACTTTAAGGGTCATTTTAAGTCAACAACTGCCCCCATCTCCACCACTTAGACACACTTAGTACTGCGTTTGGGATGGGTGGTACGTTTTACTGCAAAATGAGATAAGTCCCCAAAGTTTGGAACTATAGAAAAAAGTTCCAGGGTTCATTAAGCCAAGGCTGGTTAGGAGCATTGAAGTAAATACTTCACTCTTCTCCCCTGGCCTTGCAGTGGTTACCCAGCACACCCCAAAGTTTTAACTGACTGGACTGGAATAAATATTTAGCTCCAGTTAAACATAGTTGTTTTCTGGGATTGGCTCTTCTCAGCTCTCTGAGGATTTATCCTTTTAATCTCTTAATGTGTTTTACATTGCAACAATTTGGAGTGGAAATTTTTCTGGAATATATTGTCTTATTTCCTGTTTTTTGAGGTAGAACACCCAGGAACTAGTTTTCATTTTCCCAATTTTGCCGTTTCTAGAGGCTGCTGGTCAGCATCTGTCCCCAGCATTCTACTCTACCATGAGTTTAAAAGTTAACTTTTTGGAATTGTTATTAAAATAATCATTTGGAGGACTCACACCAAGATGATTCTTTAAGATAAAACATCACCAATTTGTTTCACACTTCTCCCTCTCCCCTCGTTTGTTCGTTCATTCTCTCCTCGTTTGTTTGTTCGTTCCTTCCTTTCTTCATACCCTCCTTCCCTCCTTCCTTCCTTTTTTTTGAGACAGGGTCTCCCTTTGTAGTTCAGGCTGGCCCTGAGCTCACTATGTAGCCCAGGCAAGTCTTGAACTCAGCAATCTTCCTGCCTCTGCCTCCGGAGTGCTGGGATTATAGGCGTGAGCCAGCACTTTGGTATGTTGATTGCTGGTGGGCGTGAGCCACCACGCCCAGCATTGTATGTGGTTACTGGGGATTGAACTCAGAACCTTGTGCTTGCGAGGCAGGAGCTGGAACCACTGAGTTAAATCTCTGGCCCCTCCTTCCTTCCTTTTTATGTTTAAACTGCTTTCTAGTTTCTAGTGATGTTTGAAGTGCCAGCTTCAAGTCTGGGACGTGGTAAGAAGTAGAGAGAAGGACCGGAGGGTTAGCTCAGTGGTTCTGGCACCTGCCTTGAAAGCACAAGGTCCTGAGTTCAATCCCCAGTACCCACATACAATGCTGGGCATGGAGACTCAGGCCCACCAGCAATCAATACCACATACCACAGTGCCAGGCGTGGTGGCTCATGCCTGTAATCCCAGCACTTGGGCGGCAGAGACAGGAGGATTGCTGAGTTCGAGGCTTGCCTGGGCTACATAGTGAGTTCAGAGCCAGCCTGAACTACAAAGCCAGACCCTGTCTCAAAAAAAAAAAAAAAAAAAAAAAAAAAAAAAAGAAGTAGAGAGAAAAGAACAGTTTCATTTCTTTCTACACTATGACCTCTGTGAGTCAAGGATTTTGCCATTGGCACAGGGCTCTGGTTCCTGAACAGGTTGCCAGCAGATGGAACAGATGTATGACTAATCCTGTGCTAAGGCAGAAATTGCAGGCAGAGGGATCTGCAGTGAGATCTGGTGGTTTCAAACACAGGAATTTCCCAAGTTGTAGGAAGTGATTATTAATAAACTCGGTAAGTCATTCTCTGTAGTGAGAGCTGAGAAAGGGTCCAGTGCGGTTTGCACAGAGCAGGGCTGTCATCTTAGGGTTACTCTTTGCAAGAGTAGGAGGGGGAAGGGAAGGGAGCTAATGAATGTGGGAAGGGCTTTTCTTCTGAATGGGCCCGCTCTTCCCCGTTCTTCATACAGTCGTGCCAGGAGAATCACTCACAACTGAGTTCCAAACCTCTGGGTCCAGGAAGTTACTGCTCACTAGATGCCACCAGGAAGCCGGGTCCCCAGAGTGACCAAGTCTAATGAGAACATGAAGGATGTCCATCCACGTTCTTTTAGAAGGAGAGTGCCCATGTTAAACAGCACAGGCCCTGTACAATTACCCTACGATGTATGCGTATAACAAACCTCAGCAAAATCCCAGAGGAAAGCTGACTGGAGTCCACGCTGTCCTCTTTGGCTCACTAGTTACTCTGTTTTTGTGTGAAGATGTGGCACAGAAGGAGATGCCAGGGTGTATCCTGAGAGTCAGCTGCAGATGGCTGTCTGTGCCTTTTGGAGAGCTCACCCTTCACACCACCTGAAGTCTGGTCTTACGGTAGGTAGGAACAGGTGATGTATGGGGAATACTTAGTTACTTGGGGAGGCAGAGGATTGTGCTGGACTGGAGAATACCGATCTCTCTCCTCAAAAGCCTAATCCTGAGAGAGGCTTTGGACCAGCCAATCCATTTTGGGGAACAGCTCAGCCTGGGGACTGGCTGCTGCAACTTGGAGTTTCGGAACTCCACAGCTTTGCGAGGGTGCTGTGAATCTGCCTGGACTCCTGGGATAATGGTCCTGGCCAGGGCCTTAGGGATCGATTCTCTTATTTTGTCTTCACAGAAATGGAGGTCCAGAGGGGTAGAGGCATTTATCAAAGGTCACACAGCTACTCCCATGTCCAAGGGTTCCAGCATGTAAATCCAGTGCCTTTTTTGCAGACTTTCTCAGAGTGGGGTCCCTGGTACTGGCTTGGTGAATACCTTGGGATGTGTGCAGAAGTGCTGGGAGATGGTAGTAATGGTAAAGAGTTGCTGAATGTAGGTCCCTAGCCCCTGGCCCAGGCCAACTGAATCAGTGTATCTAGGAATGGTCAGTCTTACACTGCCCTACTTTATTTCAACATCACCTTGAAATGTTTGAGTCTAATTGATCTAGACAGAATAGCTGCTACCCATGAAAAGTCTCTCAGAACCATCTCTGGCTGTAGGGGTGTGGGTCCCTGAGTCCAGTCTCTCCCAGTTTATCCTGCCCAACCCCCATCCATGGAGACATCTCACTTCATACATGTGTCCTGGACTGAGAAGAGATGGCTCCAGTACAGGGCCAAACCCACCCTCTTCCTAATCAACCAGAAAGGACCCAGTGAACCCTGAGATACGTGCTGTCTCTGATGAGCCTCTTGGGCAGTTCCCTAGGGTGTATGAACATGTGCGGAACAGGCCAGTAGCTCCTCACCATGCCCATGAAGGGCCCTTTGCGTAAGTTGGTGACCTGCGCTGGACACTCGCAGACAGAATGAGAGAGCTTCTGGGCCCAGCAGGACTCTGTGATCCCTCAGTGACCTGGCCTGTGGTGAGGGTTTTTCTCCTGGGCACAGCCTGCTGGACTCTGCACAGGTCCTCACAGAATGTTAGGGTCTGCAGCTCTCTTACTCCTATGTCCAGGTAGCTTGGAAGCAAGATAGGGCTGGACCTTAAAAAGTGTCCATAAGGGTCACCACTCACTCAAGACAGTGCTAGTCTTTTTTTTTTTTTTTTGAGACAGGGTCTCACTTTGTAGTTCAGGCTAGCTCTGAGCTCACTATGTAGCCCAGGCAAACCTCGAACTCAGCAATCCTCCTGTCTCTGCCTCCTGAGTGCTGGGATTACAGGGTAAGCCACCACGCCCGGCATAGACAGTGCTAGTCTTGATCACCCCTGCAGAGGCTTCCTTAAGCCAGCATTGTTTATTGATTTAAAAGGAAGTCTTCTGGTCTGAGGAGGTTGGCCAGGGCTGGTATTTAAATTTCTGTGAAGGTTATGATGGAAAAGAAAACCAGAAACACCAAGGGGATGGGGCCCTGTATCTCTGGGGCACAATTCAGGGCCTCTCACTTGAGGGGCTCAGACATCGTTTGACAAGTGCACAAGTCAATGGCTGACCACTCAGTTGGTGTGGCCATCAGGGCTCAGCCACTTCCTGCCAGGCAGCTTTCACCAGCACCTTTGAGGACTGGCCACGCATTGCCGAGGGTGTGGGCTGCAGACTTCCAGACTCGGAAACCTGTTTGGTGGGTGCCCCGGAGGACTTTGAATTCTCAGGAGTGGCTTGTGTTTATCAAACCCAAAAGATTCAAAGGTGGAACTGGAAGGCCAAGCCAGTGATGAATTCAGTGAGGAACGAGTTACCCGAGTAGGCAGCCTCCATACCTTCCCTATCCTGGAGACCGGAAGGGGCCATATTGCTGCCTGGTGAGCGCAGGGCCAGACCAAGGGAAGTAACAGGCCTCCAACCGTCCACTAAAAGCTGGGACGCTGGTAGCCATTGGTACTATGAGGTCTATGCATCTCAGCTCCGGGAAGCCATGAGAGGATGGCCCATGGAGGCCTTGCCAAGGTGCCTTCTTCCTCCTGTTTGGATGGACAGGGCCCACAGAAATCTCCAGACTCCAAAACCTTTTGTTACTAATCCATTCTTTTTCCCTCTGTGGTTGAAATATCGCCATCATCATCATCGCTGGCAGTCAGACTCTATAAGCCTGGGCATGCTTCTCTGTCTACAGGGGCCTATACTATGCTGATGCCCTGTGTTAGCTTCCCTCATGGCCAGCCTGGTGACCTCGGTTGCCCTCCAGTACTAACTGGGCCTTTACAGTGAGGCTTTGAGACATGAGGGTGAGGGCAGGGAGCTTTGTTGTATGGACTTGTCTTCCTGACAGGCTCGGTTCTGTGGTGTGTGGTTTGAGGAGCACATGGCCATGGTCAGCTATCTCTGCTGCTGCCCTGAAGAGATTCCGTAATGGGGTGTACGGCATGTGGAGCTCTGCCCCATCTGATTAGAGATTCCATTAGTCAGTTTGTCATTGCTGAGAAAAAACAGCCACCCACAGAAAGGAGGAAAAGCTTCTTTTGGCTCATGGTTTCCAGCCATGATGGACTGACTCTAAGGCAGTAAGTATCACCATGGTGGAAAGGTGTGATGGAAGAACCTGCTCACCTCATGGGAGCTGAGAAACAGAGGCAAAGGAAGGAGAGCTTAAGAAAAGTCATACTTTCAAAGTCACAGCCCCAGTGCATTCCTCCAACTAGGCCCCTTCCTTGTATCTCATTTGATTTAAGCTCGTCCATGGGTTACGAGGTTAGCACTCTTGATACACGAGTCTTGAGGGGACACTTAATACTTAAACAATAGCAGTGCTCAGTTTTCCATTTCTTTAGCACTCAAGGGGATGATCTGACCTGCCTAACATGGCTTTTCTTTGTGAACAGAAAGTTTGAGCTTATGAGACCAAGTGAACAGCAACAAGCACCATCAGGAGATCTGGGAAAGACAAAACACGAGCATCTGAATAAAGTGACAGGGAGGCCCTGGGACAGTGTTTAGTGCTTTGCAGGCACTTGGTACTCACTGACTGATTGATTGAATGAATGATTGATCTCTCAATCATTTTGTCCACCTCTTTCCACAAAGAAAGTACTGAAGCCAGGGCTAGTTGACTTGCTCCACATCTTGCACATGAGCAGTGGCTTCTGGGAGGGTCTTGTAGGTGACAGAGGCCTGGACCTTGGGATGTGATATCCCAGTGATAGCAACAGGATAGATGGAAGAGAGCAGAAGGGGTGGGAAAGACATAAGGGTGAATGTTAGAGGTCACAAAACAACAAAAGGATTTTACAAAATTATAGAAAATGTCAACCAGCATGGATCTCAGTGTGAACCTTTGTCTTGGGTCTTTGCTACACTCCCCTTGGTGTGCACCATGAAGCCCCATCACTTCCTTTCTCTCCCCATTTTCCATCGTCCATAGTGGACACACATTATCAGCATCTTGTACTAAGTACAATTGTCTCTAGCTCAGTGTCCCTTCAGGTTACAACCTTATTTCTCTTGTATGCTTCCCTATCAGACTCCTTGAAGAGAAGTCTGCCATTCTGTTCCCTCTAGTGATCCCTGCCTGCATGTGGCTGTGGAAATGTGGGCAGTCTGAATTGAGATGTACTGCTTAGAATAAAATATAAACTGATTTCAAAGACAGTAGGAAGAAAGATTGCAAAATATCTCATCAATAATGACTTTAGCTAAATTGGGAAAAATATATACTAATTTCACCTGTACATGTGTACATTTTAATGTAACTACTTAAAAATTTTAAATGACATATGTGGCTTGTATTGTATCATGTAGGGCCTTCTTCAAAGCATTTATAGGCCATGTTACAGACAAAGCACTGTGCCTATAAAATGGGTACTGGGGTTATAGCAGAGCTTGTGTTCTCCAAGCATCATACATGGGCACCTTTTAAAGGAGGCGGCACAGGGGCTTTGACAGGAGAATAGGGAAGGAAAATAACAAACTGCCCCAAAAGCCAGCAATGGCAGGTCAACATTAGCCGAGATTCTGTCTCTCCGGGAAACCCTGGCTGCGCTATTGTCTTGGAAGCTGGGAGTGTGCCTTCCTGCGGGACCTTAGAGCAAATTCCTCAAGATCTCCAAGCCTCATCTACAAAATGGGGCTGTCTCTCGTGTTGCTCTACTGTGCAGCGGAGCACCCGTGAGGCCGCATGTGCTTCCTGCTGTGAGTGGCACCGTGAGGGCTCCAGAACGGTGGAGGACCGGAGGAGAACAGGAAGGGATCTGTGGCTCCTCTGGGCCTCTTCCCCCCTCAGTTTCAGAATGCTTCTCCATTCCCCAGATCTCCAGCTGCTCTTGCTGCTGCCACTGGGGGAAACTCATTTTCTTCCAGGACAGACCTTTGCTTTTATTTTTATGCACATTTATTAAAATTTTAAATTTTCAAAATCTAAAAATTCTTAAGTTTAAAGTTATTATTGTAGGGGTCAGAGATTTAGCTCAGTGGTTCCAGTGCCTGCCTAGCAAGAGCAAGCTCCCTGGTTTGATTCCCAGCAACCACATACAACAATACCGGGCATGGTGACTCATGCCCACTGGCATTCAGTACCACATACCACAAATGCCGGGCTCAGCAGCTCAAGTCTGTAATCCCAGCACTTGGGAAGCAGAGGCAGGAGGATTGCTGAGTTCAAGGCTTGCCTGAGCTACATAGTGAGCTCAAGGCCAGCCTGAACTACAAAGTGAGACCCTGTCTCAAAAAAAAAAAATATTGTAAACTACCATAAAACATAATGTACAAACCATTTTTAAATGTACAATTCAGTTGCGTTAAGGTTGCATATTGTTGTGCCACCATCACCCAGTGCCATCTCCAGAAATTTTCATCCAGAAGGAGCACTCCGTATCCATTAAAGGATAACTCTCCACAATGCTCCTTCCTGGTCCTGGAGACCACAGTTCAATCCGCTTGACTGTAATCAGTTCATGTAAATGGAATCACACAATATGGGCCCTTTGGTGACTTCCTGATGTCACTTAGCATGTCTCCGAGGCTCTTGCATGTTGTAGTCTGTGTCTGAATGTCCTTTTTTTGTTTTTTTTTGCAGTACCTGGGATCGAACTAAGACCCTGTGTGTCCAAGGTTGGCCCGGTACCACTTGAGCTATAATCCCCAGCCCCCTGAATGTCCTTTTTTAAAGGCCGAATCCTCTTCCATTAGCTGTGTATAATGCTTTGTTTATCAGTTCATTGTTTGATGGAGGCTTGGGTTTTGACTGTTTTCAACTATTTTTCCCCCACACCATTTGTGGTGACTGACACCCCGGTCTTGGTCTGCCCTCGGGACTCCACAGGACCCACCAGGTCACTTCCCGGGGAATCACTAGGTTTGTAGATAGGCTCTGAATTCTCAGACCTGTTCTTCAAAGGCTAAGAAGTTCCACAGATTGTTTTCTAATTTCCTGACCATTTGCTGTTTTGGCTGTAGGCCTTTAAAATCATGTCAATTGACAGATATCATCTAGAGAAGGAGCCTAAACTGGACTGACCTGTACCTAAACTCTGGGATTACAACCTCTCTTATCTTGACATTTCCTTAATGCAGCTTAACAGTGAATTCTCTTTTGGTGGCCATATTTCATTGATTCATTTATTGAATAATTTTTATTAGGCGCTTGGTGAAGGAGAGGCAATTCAGTGAAGTAGTTTGGAATTTGGCTTCTGGACTCAGCCTTCCTAGGTTAGGAGCCATAATCTTCTTCTTGCTATGTGTTATGGTACATGTTTTTGAGCTTCTTGGGGCCTCAGCTTCCTTATGTATAAACTGAGGATCATAATAGCACCCACTCTTTGGGTTATTGTGAGAATTAAATGAGCTGATTCATGTGAAACACAAGAAGAATGTTTGGCACTTTAGAAATGTGCCATTTCTCTGTGCAGTGCACCATACCAAGTGCTGGGTACAGTGCTCAGCCAGGCTAACCAGCCGAGGGCTGTTTGTGGCTTGCAGTCTAGTGAGTTGGTCAGACCAGTAAACCATTACATGACAAGTAGGATTTACTCACGGGCAACCTGTAATTCAAAGATATGTCTTTCTGGAGAAACAAACCTCTGTCAATTACACTCTGGCTTGTAAAGCATTTCAGTGTGAAAATTATAGAGATAGGAACACAGAAGTGGGGCGCCCATAGCACCTCCACTTATTCATGCATTAATGTTTAAAAATAAATTTTTATAGGTTCCTACCATGTATAGAATCTGGGACACATCAATGAATGAAGCAAAGATCTCTTTCCTGAGGAGTTTACATTTTATTAGAGGGAGAAAGACAGTGGACAGTAAATATGAATTGAATAATCTAATTATATTATGTATTGGGAGGTAATACCATGGGGGTGGAGCCAGCTTGCCTCTGCTTCTTCTCTTTCTCTTCCTCCTCTATTTCCTTATTTTTTTTCCAGTCCTGAGGGTTGAACCCAGGGACTTTGCAATCTCAGCTTGTTTTCCTTTTAGTTTTGAGACAGGTCTTATTAAGTTGCCCTGCAGGGGTTGAATTTGAGATCTTCCCACCTCAGTTTCCCAGAGTGCTGGGATTAAAGACTCACACCCCCCCCCCCCAACATCCAGGTTGCTTCTTACTAGATGGAAGGATGTTCTATAAGAATGACAAGGAAAGTTAGGAGTGGCCTCAGGGATTTTCCTTAAGCAACCAGAAGCAAACCCATTGGAGATGGCTTTTCAGGGGAGGCCACTTCTAAGTGGGGACTGGAAGGATGAGTAGCAGCTACTAAGAGAAGTGTCCTAGGGCAAGGACAGCGTCCTGTGAAGTTTCACCAGATTGCGAATGCTCTGCCTATCGGTGCCACCTGTCTCATGATTAAGATTTAAAGGAGAAAGCTTATATTTTAAAAACTTTAAAAATTGACTTTGAGCACTCCAAGAATCAGGTTCTCTTAGCATTGTGTCTTCTAAGAAGTTGATACCCTGCACTCCTTGACTTTTTCCAGGGGTTGATTAAAAAAATAGAGGCTGGGGATTTAGCTCAAGTGGTACCGCACCTACCTAGGAAGCACAAGGGCCCAAGTTTGATCCCTGGTACCACCCCCCAACAAAAAAAAGCAAAAAAAAAAAAAAGAAAGAATTGAATTGAACTTGGTCAAGGACAGAATCCTGTGGCCACACTTCCCTTCCTGCTGATGGTGTTGCCATGAACTCTCTTGGGGTGTACACCTACCCTCTTGCTGTGTAATAGTGCACAGCCTGAGGGCTCTGTCTTACTGTCTGATAACAGCTCTAGCGGACAAATGAGATATGATTTGTGAAAGCACTCAAACGTTATGAAAAGATGTACATGGCCACTGTTTAGTAGGAGCTGGCCACCCACCTCCAGGAGCAGAGACATGGAACAAGCAGACAGATGTCTCATATTAATATTCATTCAATCCAAAGGAAAGAAGAACATCCTACAATGCTGAAGGCACTCTGATTGCCACCCTTCTCAGCGAAGGGCTGGCTGGTGGTCTTCTCATGCCTGGGCAGGTCCACAGCCTCCAGGGTGAAACATCATTTTTACTTGCAGCAAAGAGAGTGGTTGTGAGAAGCTGCTAATGTGGTCTACAGGTGTGTGTGTGTGTGTGTGTGTGTGACCAATCGATAACAATTCAGTGCTATCTATATACCAAAATTAAGTCTATTAAGTATAGCAAGGTATGTTCATATCCTGATTTTATATACTTGCTTTTATCAGAAAATTCTGATGTTTGGAAAAAAAAAGGACACTCCAACTGCTGATTAAGCTTTTAGGTGAACATAAATATATTATGAAAAATGCTCACGTTAGGAGCTAGCTGCCACTCATTAAACACCAAAGGGGAAATTGTCATTTAAAAATATGCATACATATAATTGCTGTATTTGGGCTAAATTAAGGAGGACATATTTATTGTAGCAGTTGGGACCTTGGTAACTAACCAAGCAGAATTAGAACTTCCCAATTTGTGTGTGTGGTTCATGTGTATGTGCATGTATGTGCATATGTGTGTAGCTTTTACTTAAGGAAAAGTTACAATCCAGCTCATTCCAGCACAGTTAGTCTGGGCCTTAGATGTTGGCACTCTGCCTACCAATACAACAGCTGTCCTGGAGCCTGGGGGAAGAGAGATGGGCCATTCTTTGAAAACCCTGCCCAAGGCTCTTCCCTGCCACCTCTATTGCTGAAGGGATTTAGACCAATGGTTGTCTTTGCTTAAACCTCCCTCTCATGGATCTGAAAGTCTGCTGGAGCTAACTCAGCCCTGCTTGGTTAGGTTGTCACCAGGGCACTTCTGCCATCTTTTATTTACAAATTCACAACTTTCTGGTAATTATCCTCCAGCAGAAGCTGAGGTCAGACTTGAGTAAGAGTCAGGAAAGATGCCATGTATAATTGGGCCTCTGTTAAGGGTAACGGTCATGAGACCCACATGGTAAATCACAAGGGTTCATGTTCCAAATAGCCAAGGAGCTGCTTTTCCCAAGAGCAACCTTTGGAAGGAGCTAGTATTGATTTGCTCAATCCTGGTTTTTCCCCAAAGCACATACTTTCAATTTTCTGGCCACACTGTCACCCCTACACCTCTCCTCCGCTATATGAGACACTGGAAATGGGGTCTAAATATCTTGTTAGTGAGCTGTACAGGTTCCTGTCAGGCTGCTTGGAGAACTTGGCCAACATGGCCTTGTGCTAATGTGCTGTGTCGGGTGCTCTTGGCAGAATTCAGAGTGGGGAATGGATGACTATTGATTTTACCGAGCAGGCACCTGAGATATGAGTAATGACAGTAATAAAGGAGTCTTATCAGCTTAGAGTTTATTTTAAAGGTGAGAGAGTGAGAGAGTTTGGGCGATACACCTGGATCTTTATCCCAGCCCAGTGCAGGAAGGCTGTGAGTTCAATCCTCAGCACTGAATTAAAAAAAAAAGAACAATTTCTCCTGCAGGCATTCTGGTCACGTTGGCATCATCAGGAAAGCAGAAAGGTCAAAAGTAAAACCAGGGGCCGGAGGGTTAGCTCAGTGGTTCCAGCGCCTGCCTTGAAAGCTCAAGGTCCTGAGTTCCATCCCCGGTAACCACATATAATGCTGGGCGTGGAGACTCACGCCCACCAACAATCAACACCGCATACCACAATGCCGGGCGTGGTGGCTCACGCCTGTCATCCCAGCACTCGGGAGGCAGAGACAGGAGGATTGCTGAGTTCTCGGCAGCTTGCCTGGGCACCATAGTGAGCTTAGGGCCAGCCTGAACTATAAAGCGAGACCCTGTCTCAAAAAAACAAACAAACAAAAAAACCCAAAAAGTAAAACCAGCATTAATCAGTGATTGTGTATATTTTTCAATTGTAATTGAATGTAAAGTAGATACAAAATAATACTAAGGAAACACAGTGAATACCAGTATATGTAGCAGTTTAATAAAAACGGCTATTACCTTTGCAGTCATCTTCTCTTTTCTGAGCCCTCAAAAGAATCTGACATTTTATCATTCCTTTGCTTTTCTTCACTTTTGCCAAGTATATCAGCATTCTTAGATGCAGTGTTCATATTACAAGAAGTAACTAAAATATGGCGTCCATATCACTTTCTGAAGCAGTTCTGGAATCCTCTTTCATGAGTGTTTCTTTTGAAGGTGTGATAAACAAATACGGTGAACACTGCTGCCAGGTGCCAGTGAGCAGAAAGAGAGGTTCTTACTAAATAGTCTAGTGCGTCCTCACCCACCTTATTCACTGGATCCAGCACTGTGCAACTTCTGACTTTTTCCCAAACTCCAAATGACCATGAGAAGTAAATGTTTTGAATCAGTTTGGGTCATCAAGGCAGCCACAACACTGCAATTGAAGACACTCATGAAAGAAGACCCACAGAGCTGCCTCAGACAGTGGAACAATGATGGAATAAGTGTGTGAAGTGAGGACGATTAAGACGAATCTTTTACTGTCATACATTCTTGGAATTTCTAAACATTCATTGTGTATTTTGACTTTGTATGTCCTCAAGGAACTTAGCATGTAGTGAGAGTGGTTGGATGGGGTCACTAGAACTGTAACACCAACTGGAAGGAAGTTTCTGAGCTCTGGGAAAGATGGAGGTAGAGGTCCAAGGTGGGCTCCTTCGTAGATGGGCACCAAATACCATTTCAATAGGTATGGACATGGGCAGGCTTTTTCCTTGGGAATCTAAGGTGAGGAAAGCTACAGATTTAGGGAGATGGGCTGAGGTGACAAGCTGGCTAGGATTAGGGTGACCTACACCCCGACCTTCCCATTTTATACCTTGGTCCTAAAGCATTATGAGCAATGCCATTTTTCACTCTTACAGAGACAGAAAACAAAGGTCAGGAAACACTAAGCTTGCCAGATGGCTGACTGGTGCAAAGACCTTAATGTACATGTGAAAAAGTAATCCTGGGAGTTGGTGATATTGAGGAAAGATTGGAAATTTAGTTTTAGGTGAGAGACAGAGAGCTGGAGGGGGCCCTGCCACTACTGAGGCCAACCCCAGGTCATCATTTTGCAGATAAAGGGACGAGGGCAGATGTTTGTAAGGACTGGAACCCAGGTCTCTTGGGACTCCTGCTTCCTGCCCTCTGTCCTGAGTGGAGTTGTGTCCCCCCTACTGACTCATCCCACCCAGATCCTGTGATTTCGGAAAGAGGGTCTCGGCAGGTGTGATCAAGTTCATTCCGATGAGGTCATTCTGGATTAGGGGCCCTAAATCCAACATGACAGGTGTCCTCGTGAGAAGGGAAGTTCAGGCAGGCACAGAGTCACACATGGGCATGACATACGTACAGCCAGGGTTTGGAGTGAGGTGTCCAGAAGGCAATGAATGACATGGATGCTGGGAGTGACCAGCAGCTGAAGGAGCAAGGACCCTCCACAGAGGCTTCCAGACAGAAGGCCCCACAGCCGCCTTGACTTCTACACCTTCTATTGTTTTAAGCCCCCAATGTGTGGCGTTTTGTTACAGCTGTCCCAGAACAGGGAAACACTCTTGGAGATGGAGGTTGGGCAGAATATTCCCATGCAGCTGTGTGGGAGGCCCAGAGGGGCCAGTGGGACCAGGGCACAGATCAGGACTGGCAACTGGGATGTGGGGTGAGGGGACAGGACCACAGGGAGGGATGAGAGGAGCTCTGAGACAGTGCAGAGAGGAGGGAGAGGTGGAGAAGAGCAGAAATGAAGGCGGACTGGCAGAGGAGGTGAGGCCAGGGGCTTACCCAGAGAGCCATATGCAGATGTGGCATTGAGGTCATTAGAGACCTTGGCAAGAGGTCTGTAGAAAGTTGCTGGCTTAGAAACCACCATGCAGGGCCGGAGGGTTAGCTCAGTGGTTCCGGTGCCTGCCTTACAGGTGCAAGGTCTTGAGTTCGATCCCCGGTAACCACATACAATGCTGGGCATGGAGACTCACGCCCACCAACAATCAATACTGCATACCACAATGCCGGGCGTGGTGGCTCACGCCTGTAATCCCAGCACTCCGGAGGCAGAGGCAGGAGGATTGCTGAGTTCGAGGTTTGCCTGGACTACATAGTGAGCTCAGAGCAAGCCTGAACTACAAAGCGAGACCCTGTCTCAAAAAAAAAAAAAAAAAAAGAAACCACCATGCAAAGGTTTAAGGAGTGAGTGTCGTGAATGAGAAGGTGACTCAGGCCTTCAGGGTGGAGGATAGGAGTTGGGCAAGAATGGAAGAGGGAAGTGACTTCTTTTAGGAGCCAAGTGTATTTGTGGAAATAGTGAGCTGTCAGCAGTCATGGTGGGTGATCTGCCCATCTGCACAAGTATCCATTGTAGGAATACCCTGGCCAGAAAGCACCTAATGCTTTGCCTCCCTGCACCCCCATACTCTACTTTTACCTGCTCTAGTCACCTCTGGCCTTTATGATACCTGCTGGAGTGTGGGCTCTGCAGTGATAGTGAAAGGTCACAGCAGTGCAGAGACAGTGGCTATCTAGGTAGCAAGGGAGGGGTTCTAGAAGATGGTAGGGGTGTGTGTCTCACAGTGTGGGGGCTCAGCTGTCACATGGGCTTCTGAGCTGGGGTAGGCTCTCCACAGTTTGAGCAGGCCAATACCTCTCTCTCAACCCCATTCTTACTCTTATCTATCACTGCCTTTTGTAAAAAGAAGTCTGAGAAGGAAAGGCAGCTCTGCATTCTTCTCATCTCATGGCTCTCTGCCACCTCTTTTTTATGGACTCAGAGCGTTGGGTAGCTTTGCCTTTGTGTCTTCGTCTCATGGGGAGATAGTCCTGAATATAAATCACAAGCAGAACTTTTAGAGACAGTATTGTCCCTTGAGGAAGCAAGAGGTTCTGGGGTTACAATGACAGTTATGTACAGGAGAGAGGGACAGTGTTGGTCTAGAGGCCCTTGCAGCTCTCCTCACATATATACTTGCTTAGCATTAACCAGCATGTGTACGAGCAGTTATTGCAGAGGTGGTGAACCTATGGCACGCGTATTGTTTTTCTTTTAAGACAAAAGATGTTAATGTATGGGTTTTTTTTTTTTCCTCTGAACTAAAACCTCAGTATCCAGGGTCAATTGCAGTGTTGGGACTTTGCAATAAATAAGTGGGCTTGCAGGTTGGGTGCTTGTCTCTAAAAGGTTCACCATCACCAATCTATTGTAAAGAAGAAAGGCCAGATGGATTTGGTGGCCAATGTTTTTAATCCCAGCACTCTGGGAGGCTGAGGCAGGAGAACTGCAAAACTGAGCCTAGCTAGGGAAATTTAGCAACTCAAGACTCTGGGGATGTAGCTCAGTGCAAGGGCCCTAAATTCAATCTCAAGTACACACCCTCCCAAAAAACCTCGGAAAGATAAAGGAATAAAACAAAGGTCAAAAGTACAGCCCACACCTTGGGCCCTTGCCAGTTGCTAGGTGCCTTAGGACACACAATGCCACCCACAGTTGTCCCATGCCAAGGGACTGAGAGACCTTTTCTCTGGCTTGTAGCAGAGGAAGGCAGAGTCTCTGGAGGAGGCCCAGCACTGGGTAAATTCTAGGTTGTGTGCAGCATGGTGGGTGGGCATGCCACGGCACAAATAATTACTGTGAAAAAAGTGAGATTTTTCATACTTTTTTTTTTTTACCTGCTCCTCCTGCAAACTTCTGGAATCTTGTCTTCTTTACTCTCAGCACCCAAATTATACCTATAATTGCGAGCTTTCATTTTCAAACTGTTTTCTGTATTTCACTCAGCTCATGTAAGTGTCAGTGCCCCTGGTCCTCAGAGGAGGGAATATGTCACTGAGGTGGCCACAGGCCTCTGCTAGTAAACGGTGCAACAAGGACCTGCACAGGTGCAGGACCCCAAGTCTGGTGCTCTGCACCCTACATGCTCAAGAGCTTCCCCTTTCTAAGTGGAGCTTGGCTGCCAGATGGCCTAAAGCAAGCAGCATGATGACATCTTCAGAGACTCAACGTTCAGGAGCTTTATGTAAGACTCCAGCAGAACCAGCAAATCGTGCTGAGATTTCTGAGAGAGGATCAAACTAGAAGCCACTCCTCTGTTCCTGGGTTCCTGAGCAATTACCTTTCAAAGAAAGATCTATTCCCTCCCTGCTGACAGTGTGGCCAGAACACTAGGCTCAGATGTCTGGAATGTGCCCCTCCCTAAAAGCCTCCTCCAGATGTAGAAGAGCAGGGCTGGTTGCTGGGTTGCCATGCTCAGGGATGGCTTGTTCATTATCCCAACCTTCTGCTGTTAGGCACGGTATTGTCAGAAGGCCTGGGGAAAAGACTCCAGTCTGGGCTCCTGAGGATAAATCTGAGATGCATACTGCCAAAACGGCCTCCTAAGAGGAACAGCTGCCTCTGTCACATTCTCCAAAGCTAAGATCAGGTGGCCACCAACTGGAGCAACGGTGCAGGAAGTAAGAGACCGTAACAGCCACTGCTGCCACCATATAGCTAACAGTGCCTCTTGATACCCATGAAACTGGGGAACAGATGCTGCAATGTTGTTGCAAAAGGAAAGCCACTGTCCTTTTCTGCTGCTTTTACTCCAGTTGTGTATGAACTTCCTAGGCAGCAGAAAATGTTGAGGCAGCAGGAAGACAGTTTCCATCTCACATTCATTTTTCAGATTTCAACATTTCATATGCTGGAAAAATGTAATTCACATCTAGACCTGTAGCTGCAAGAGAGTCTGGGAATTGTGAGTTTAAGTGTTCTAACTCCTGTAATGCTACAAAGAATTAAAGATGACTGCCAAATGTTCAATCTTATCTATGATGCAGATGGATGGGACAAAATATGGAACACTGATAATAAATATCCAAAGATTTTCAATTGCTTTTGACTTAAGTTTTATTTTAAGAAGAACCAGATCCCTGAAGTTTATAGGCATGGGTATATTTGCTGAGAATCCTCTTAACCATTGGAAAGTTGAATTCTTTCCACCAGTATCACTGTTGCAAAGTTCAGGGGATTTCTCATCCACAAGACTATATAGTATGTGTACTATACGTGTATGTTATCTTAAAAAGAACAGCTTATTGTTTTTAAACTACAGAAACTGTGTGAGACACAGTCAAAAGACAATCCTGTCACTATCACTATACTCATTTTACTTTTTTTCTTGTGTTAATGTGCTGTAGTATTAATTTTGTTTTTTTTGCTTATATGGATCTTTTCTTATGTTATTGAATAATGGGAGCATGGTCTTTAATGCCTGCATAATGTTTCACTAATATGCCTGTCATAATTTATGTAGCCACTTCTCTCTGGTCGAATGTTTTGCTTGTTGCTAATAATTTACTTACAAATAATGGTTTGGAAAAGAGGGTCATACATACTTTGACTTTTGTGTGACATTCCTGAAGCAGGACATGGGGTTAGTTATGTACTAGCTAAAGGGCATCTTTTTTTTTTCTCAAATACTACAGACTGTGCATCTCTAGCTATTTGTTTTTAAATTTTGAGACAGAATCATACTATGTTGCCTAAGCTGACCTTGAATTTGTGGTTCTCCTACCTCAGCCTCCCAGAGTGCTGAGATTACAGGTGTGTGTCACCAAACCCAGTTTAGGGCATCCATTTTTAAATAAATATAAACAATTCTGATCAGTACTTCTTAAAAATCATCTGTACAAAAGTAGAGGGCTTTACTTTAGCCATCACTAAACACTGAGCTTTTTATTTTATTTTTTTTAATCACATTCTTAGCACCCACTTTGGGAACTACCACGGGCAGTTACACAAAATGAGGAATGAATGCCCTTGGCCTTGAAGCCTGTTAACCTGACACACACACACTGTTTGGTATTTCACACTTGGAGATCTGCCGGGAGCATGACTTGAACCCTGGCAGGCACTGAGTCTCAGGGTACCTCCACCCTCACATATCTCAATGGCCAGCTTTCTGTAGCAGAAGCCTTGTCCAGGTAAGGCAGGGCAGTCTGGATGCTGTGGAAGATGATTAGCCCCAGAAATCCTCAGCCCTGGAACATGCACACCCCCACAGAGACTTCTGGAAGCAGACAAGCACCTCCCTTACCTTTTCTTTTCTTTTCTTCTTTTTGAAACAGTGTTTCCCTTTGTAGTTCAGGCTGGCCCTGAGCTTACTATGTAGCTCAGGCAAGCCTTGAACTCAGCAATCCTCCTGCCTCTGCCTCCCAAGTGCTGGGATTACAGGCATGAGCCACCACTCCCAGCAACCTCCCTTACTTTTTAACATCCCTCCCCCAAGATAGGGCATGCTTGGGGTACTATCGATCAAGCTGGACAGATGATGTGAGAGTTAGGAGACCAGAGTCTTAAAAAACAAGCTGACAGGCAGACAGATTTTACTATCATCTCCAGATCTTCCAGACGCAAAGAAATTGCGCAGGGGGTGCTGACTGGAGGGCTCCATCTGGGTTACTACTGTCTCAGTTAGTCTAGTATGGGGGAGGAATTAGATTGGCTGTTTGGTAGAATAAGTGGAGGAACACACCCAACTCTTCTCGGTATGTTTTCAGTGAAAGAACAAGCTCAAATAAAACCCTCTCCCTACAAAACTAAAATACAACCTCTAAGTTTTAACTGTCCCTCGTTTGGTATGTGTCATGAGGGGTAAACCCCCTGACACGGAGCTGTGCCGTCAATTCTAGAGTTTTCTAACCTTTCCCCTAACCAACCACCCTAACTGCTTCATAACTGACATTCTCAGCAACTTCCCTTGGCTTCCTCTGCCTTTGCTGGCCTTTAGGAATGCCAAAGCTTGCTGAGCAACACTGTTTGCAAAGCCACTGGCTCTGGGGGTGGATTTTCCTGGAGCCGCTATTCCTGATCTCCCTCCACCTCTGGGCATCTCCCCTCGGCCGCCTGGCTGACCCTCCGGGTCCATTCACGACCCTCGCGGGCCAGCACCAACCACCTTTGAGTGGCCCAACTTCCCGGGACACCCCAACGACTGCTCTCGCCCCCGTCCGGTGGTTTAGAAATTTGCACGGGGTAGTGACGTCACAAGGGAGGCGGGCGCCCACTCCCGTGCACCAATGGCAAGCCCGCCGTGGGACGCCTCTTTCCCAGCCATTGGTGGCTGTGGCCCCTCGGCTCCGCCCCAGCCCGCCATGGCGTCAGTGCCTGCGGCCCCGGGGAGGTGGTTCCCACTTTAAGAAGTGAAGTTTTCCGCCCCCTCCCCCTCCCTGCCCACCTCCTGCAGCCTCCCGCGCCCCGCGGGGCTGGCGGATGGAGCTGCGCCGCGGCGGCGTGGGCAGCCAGGCTGCGGGGCGGAGGATGGATGGGGACAGCCGAGATGGCGGCGGCGGGGGCAGCAGCAAGGACGCCGGGTCGGAGGACTACGAGAACCTGCCGACCAGCGCCTCCGTTTCCACCCACATGACAGCCGGAGCGATGGCCGGGATCCTGGAGCACTCGGTCATGTACCCGGTGGACTCGGTGAAGGTGAGGTGCGAGGACTCTGAGGGACGGAGCGAGCAGGGCAGGGGCGCGCGCGTTTGCATCCCGCGCGGGGCCAGCCTAGGGCAGCGCCCCGAAACCGCGCCGTACCCGGCGCCCGCGGCGGGGCACCGGGATCGCAGTCCCGGTCCCCGGAGCGCAGCGCCGCCCCTGCTGCAGTGAGCAGGGCCCCGGGTGACCCCGACCTCGACCCCGCCGGGAGCCGCAGCCCGCACTTGCACGCTGCTCCCGCACGGTGCCTGCCCCCGTAGCTGGCCTCAGTGCGGCGGGCGGGACAAGTGGCCAGGCTCGGGGGTGGGGTGGGGCAGCGGAGCTCCGCGGGGGCTACGCCGCAGCCTGGCGGGGTCTCCATACGCCCTGCGGTGGCCCGGGCTGCACACACGTGCGCAGTTTCCGAGCTCGCTGGCTGTGGGGAAGCGCTAACCACATTCGCCTAAGAAACGTGGCCCCGGCCTCCACGCGTCCCCTGGCAGCAGCGTATGTCTGCTCCCGGTAGCAGCTCTTTTGGGGGACTGTGTATCCCCCTGGCCCTCTTCCCTGGAGTCTGGCAGTGGAGCACCTGCCAGGCAGGGAGACCTTCAGTGACGTTTGCTTTCCTTTTGCTTGCTGGGAGGTGGGCCAGAGAGAACTTGTTCTGTGGGAAGCTCACTTTGGGTTGTGTAATTGACAGTCAGTTTGGCCTGGTCACTTCTTCAGACAGTTTCACTTGCATTTCTCACACCTTCAGCAGTGGGACTTACCTGTTAGAGAGCTGTTGGTCCAGGCCAGTGAGTGGCCTGGACTGGAGAGGTGCAGAAAGTAATATTTTTTGCACCTTTATGAACATAACTCATCTCATGCATAGAGCAGCCCTGGGAGTTAACAGGGGGAAGAAATGGAGGCACAGAGAGGCCAATGATTAGCTTGCCCTGACTCGTAGCCGCCTGCATCCTTTTGGGTGTAGTGACAGTGCTTTGGGTGAGCTTGGTGGCCTGTCTAGGGGGAATTATCTTGCACAGCAGGGCCCACGGACCTCCTCCACCAGCAGCTACATGTGTCTTATCGTTCACTCCACACATGTATCTCATTGCACACCCTGAGCAGGTGTGAAGACCGGAATGTTTAACACTGAGGGTTTTATCAGAGAGGGCGGTCAGTGGCTGGACAGGCCATGCCCCATGCAAACAGGCACCAGTGGTAGTAAGGCGAGGCCTATCTCTCAGCACGCTGCTAGGCCTGAGTCATCGCCCCTTCTGGCCCTCCAGCGTCCCAGAGGAGAATTAGAGGAATGATCCTTGGCCTGCCACTGTTACCAAGGGAGCGAGGGAGACCTTGTCCCTGAGGTTTTCAGAACGCCTCCCGGAAAGACCTGACACAGACACAGGGCACCACTGGTATAAGAAAGAAGCTCTTAAATGTAATAACAATTCCTATGTTTGAAGCTGTTGTCTCAAGTGCCCTGGGCAGAGTCTAGGGAAAGTTCAGAGCACAGAGATGTAATCTGAGCGGGCTCCAGCCCTACTGGTATCCAGGAGATGAGGTCTTCAGAAGAAGCCGCCACCTCTTAGGTGTCTTTGTGGTGAATCTGCTCAGACCTTCGTTTAGCTTATTTTTAGGGTTAGGAATAACCAGGCAGCCTTTGAAGCACCCTTTGGCACCCAAGGCTTTTGTTGCATGTTAAACTGTGTCATCTGTTTTTAGTTCTCCTGGCTCCTCTTCCTGCCACTCGACCCTGGTGATTTTGGCTTCAGACCTCACCTGTGCTCTTAGTATTGCCTTCTGCAGATGGGTTAGCATGGCATGTGAGCCAGCGGGAGCTGATTGGGCTGGTTGTGAACAGCTCCCTTTCCTTATGGGGCTGTCAAGGAAATGAGAACTTGGGTGCACTAGTAGGTAAGTTCTACATCTGTGTTTTGGACTCTCATTGCATAAAGCCCCTTAGGGGCTCCGATATTGTGAAGTGTGCAGAGTCAGTGGTAAAGTGACTGCTTTCTCCTGCAGTTTTCTTGGAAGGGGTAGTAAGGATTTTTCTTCTCAGTTTTCAGTGGAGACAGAAGGTACAGAGAGAGTTAAGTGGCACTGGTGAAGTTGCATGACCCTGGGGAGGCTGTGGCTGAGTGCCAAGATCTACTCAGACTAGCACAGGTGTCTGTGCCAAGCATGAGGTGGCAGAGACCCAGCTATGCCTCAGTGGTGGGAATGCTGTACTTGGGGAGACCATGGTGGGCTCCTCTTAAATATTCCGCATGGTGAAAACCATGAGTAACCGAGTCGGGAGACAGCATTGCCACACCTGCCCCTTATTTGCTACTGCATGACTTAGATTTTTTTTTTCTGGTTATTGGAGACAGGGTCTCTCTATGTAGCTCAGGCCATTCTTGAACTCACTATAGAGGCTTGGCTGACCTCTTACTTGTGGGCATCCTCCTGCTTCAGCCTCCTGAGTGCTGAGCTTATAGGTATGTACCACCATACTCAGCCATAGTACTGAGTTTTAAAGTCATTATTGGTAAATGGCCATTGTACAGCAGTTGAGGATTTCTCCCCATCCTTAACCCATTCCCTTTTCTATGCCCACAGAACATCTGTTGTCCTATATGTTACTTGAAACTTGAGAATAATTATTACAATGGAGACCAAATCAGCGTAAATTGTATCTTGGAAGGAAAAGGAAGTTTGCTTGGGAAAGCATGTATTTTCACTTTGGTCTTGTGATTGTTACACGGGAGTGCAGACCCAGCCTGGTTTTTACAGTTTGCCCTACGGGACATGCGTGCCGTGGAACCTGGTGCTGGTCCCTTTTGGGCCTGAGTCTACTGAGCTTCTTAGCTCTGTGCTCCTAAGTGAAGGGAGGCAGAGTTTTTGGGTGCGTGCAGTTGGAACACTGAAGTTGCTTTTTCATGAGATTCTTTTACTTCTCAATGTCACTTTAGTGACCAGAGTTTTTCAAATGGTAGGTTGTGACTGATTCGTGGGCTTCGTGTTTTAAAAAAAAGATGGCAGGTGTGTAAACTCTGAGCAGGTGAGGCGTGCATAGACAGGACACGTGGCTGCTAGAATTCTGTCTGGTTATGTGTGTATCCTTGGTGGTGGGGGAAATGCACTTCTCACTGGAGGTTGTGCACACAATATAGGAATAGCTTCCGATCTGATCTACCTAACATCGCTGGCACTGCATAACCCCCGCTTTGGACTGGGAAATGAGCATTTGGAAGACCCGGGGCAACTTTCCTGTTCCTTCCTGTCTTCCTTTCTCTTGGTTCTACACCAAGCGGTGGATGTGAGTGCTCGTTCATCTGTCAGGGGCTAGGCTGCTGGGACCTCTGCCAGCCCTGCGAGTGTGGAGTGGGGCAAAGGGACGCCACAGGCTCTCTCCATCCATGGTGGGCATCACCTCCTCTTCAGCCAGGACGCAGCAGCAGGTTCTTCCAAAGTGGCGAGTGGCATGGTGACCCACACCAGCTTTGGGGTAGAGGTGAGAACCCCTGGTTGGGTCAGGAGTGCTCATGGCTGTGGAGAGGCATGCCAGGTGGGTGGAGGAGGAAATTCCAACAGGATTAGGCATACCACTTGCAGACGGTGCGGAGTCCACTGTGGTGAAAGCAGGAGCAAAAGGAAACAGGAAAGATTTGAAGCAGGGGAACTTCCGCTGACCCTTTCACAGCCCTTCTTCTGCCCAGCCGGCCTGTCCGGGAAGCCCTGCCCCTGAGCTGCCGCAGGATGAGCCTTCCTTCCCAGCTGAGCACAGCCGGGACACACGCGCTGTCAGGCTCACAGCCCTGGCCTTGGGTGCAGGTGGCTGCCAAGCCTCTGAGGTCCTGGTGAGGTAGGGGGACCTCATGGATGTCCATGGCCAGCCCTGTGACCTCCAGGTGGTGCCGGGCAGGGCAGGTGCCAGGGCGTCTTTCCACTTCTGTGCTCCCCCCCGCCCCCCATGCAGGCGGACTGGGAGGAAGGGTGCCAGGCTGTGGGCAGCTGCCAGAGTCCCCGCCCACCCACCTCAGCGCTCTGGAAACAAAGTACAGTACAGAGGACACCATTCAGCTCCAAGACAGCGTGAAATCCCAAATCGCTCTAGTTCCTGGAACAAAATTACAGTGATTTTTCTCTCTCCTGGTGTCTCCTTCAAATTCCTCTCTTTTCTGTCCTTCTCTGAAAACTTGAGTTGTGGAATAAAAGAAGAGCTATTCTGGAACTACAGCTCTAGTTTTCATTCCATGACCCCAGGCCATACGCTGATGCCCATGTCTACCACCTGAGCTCCGTGCATTCGTTCCCTCTGCCCACAAATGGGCGAGGGGCAGGCTGGGGTCTGGGGTTGGAAGGTGGTAAGCACTTGATTTAAATTTACATTAAATTTATTTGTGAACTGACAAGACTCAGCTTATTGCACCCGACTGCTCCAGACTGGGCCCTACTTTGTACCTACCTGTGACCATGGGCAAGTGTCTTTGCTTCCCTGGGCCCCACTTCTGTACCCTGGACAGATGGTCCTGCTGCCTTGGGGGCTGGAGGCGGCTATACTTGAGACAGTACCTGCTGGGCACTGACGAGTCTCCAGGGATACGGAGTGGTATTTGGGCTTTAGTGGGAGGGGATGTAACAGACTGCGTTGTGTGAACTGTGCAGGATGCATGTGTGGAGTTCGGGGAAGAGTGCTGTATGGAGGGAGTTTGGATGTGTCTTGCTCCCTGTGTCTGTGTCACTGAAGAGGATTTTGTGTCCTCTGGTCTTTGGAGCAGTGAACCATCTCTGGACTTGGGAGCCCCCTTGTTCTAGGGGCTGTCCCTCCTCTAATGAATGAACCTACTTTTCCCCAAGCCAGGGGTAGTCTCTGGCACCCCAGAGCTTCCTGCAGCTTTTCCTATGCTCTGCACACTCAGTCTGTCCTTTCCAGAGGACACACACTGCAGTGGCCCCTTCTGATGGCGAAGGCCTTGCTCTGTCTCTGTGCCTAGGTGACACCTGGGAGGCAGGTGACCCGGTCACTTTCTCCTTGTTGAACTATAAACCTCCCTCAGGCTCCCTCTGAGCTACATTTGTCACCCTTGGTTTCAAGTCCCAGTGTGTGGCTTACCTGTCTGGGCAGAGATGCTTGGCCTGAATTTCCATGCCTATATGGCAGGGATGCTAATTTTCTTCCTGCTTTCCCTTCCGGTCTTCTTCCCTTCTCTGTTTGTCCCGTGGAACTTGTGGAAGTCACTTGATCATTTTCCCCTCAGTGCTGGATGTCCTTTTATCTCCTGTCCTTATGGGGTCATCTCCTCACTGTAGAGTTGTGGACACATGTACCCGACTGCACCAGACTGGGCCCTACTTTGTATCTACACAAGTGTCTTTACTTCCCTGGGCCCCACTTCTGTACCCTGGAGAGATGGTCCTGCTGCCCTGGGGGCTGGAGGTGGCTATACTTGAGACAGTACCTGCTAGGCACTGATGAGTCTCCAGGGATCTGTTTTCTTCTTCCTCCTGCCCTCCTCTTCCTCTTCCTTCCCCTCCTCCCTCTCCTCTGAGGACTTCGGCATCCACCACAGGCTGCTTCTCCACCACAGATCCCTGTGGATCTGATTACCCTGCCCGTCTCCCTTGGTCTTTATCCACTTTGTGTCCTGATCTCTCCATTCTTCACACCCTTGAGATCAATACCCTTGATCTGCCTAGGACCTTATTCTAGACCAGGACTTCTGTCTACTGGAATCTTTTTTTCCAGTACTTGGGGTTGAACCCAGAGCTTTCATGCTGAGCTGGATTGCCAGACCCTGTTTAAAAAATTTTTTTAAAAGCTACTAAGTCATTTAAGTACCTATGCGGGGGTCCAACTTGTGATCTTCCTCTTTAGCCTCCCAAAGTGCGGGGGTTACAGGTGTACACCACTGTGCCTGGCTCACGCCCCTGAAATCTTGGTTTCTAACCTCCAGGGTCCATCCCTGCAGCTGCCTTTGGTCTTCCTCTCTTTGCCTTAGTGTCTTCCAGCACTGACCTGCCTTGATGTTGCTTTTATATCAGAAGGTGGAGCAGCTGAGGCCTTCCAAGCAATTCCCACACTACCTCTGTTGGTTTCTCTGGGACAGATCTGCTGTCTGTCCTTCCCGGGTCCTGATCAGCTGCCTTGGTCCACCTTGATGACTTCATGCTGACCTGGCCATCCACTGTTTTCCTCCCAGCATGGTATCTCCCTTCGTAGTTCTTCCTGTCACTGCCATTGCAGGTCATTGCGAGGGACTGGGTTTCCTTCACCCCTCTAGGAAGTACTCTGCATATTGGGTGAATGAATGAACCCAGGGCTGTTTTAAAGAGTTGCAAAAATCCAACCCCCCCCCCACACACACACAAACCAAAATGAAACAGCAAGAGTGAAAGCCTGCTGTTGAACAGATGCTAGTTTTTATTTCATCTGTTTTCTATTGTTTTTAATCCATAATGGCCTTAGCCACAAAAGAGGCCACCTTAGCTCTTGGGTCGGCCTTTTTTTCTTTTTGCAGTAAAGCCCTGCAAGCAGCAGTCCCACCCCATGAGGCGATGCCTTCATTTAGCTACTTGTTTCATTCCACATTTACCGAGCACCCTGTTGGCCAGGCCTGGTGCTAGACACTAGGCTACAAAAATAGGAATTCCTGGCCCCCATTCCCAAAGCAAGCATGGTCCTTATAGTTAGGCCCTGAGGTTAGGCAACAGGGCTGGCTCCGTTTGAAAAGAAGAATCGCCTGTCTTCAGAGTTACCACAGTGTCCCTTTCCCCATGAGGGATATCTTCTAAGACAGTCTGCAGATCCCCATTAGCCAGACAGTGGCAAATCCTATAGACACACTATGTTTTTTTCCTATATGTAGTATCTATGGTAAGATTCACTTTATAAATTAGGTATGGCAAGCTGGGGGTGGTGGCTCACACCTGTAATCCCACTACATAGGAGGCTGAGCCAGGAGGTTTACCATGAGTTCAAGGTCAGGCTGGGGTATGTAGCAAGAAAACAAAACGAAAAACAAAAAATAGGCATGGTAAGAGATGACCAACTAGTAATAAGAGAGTAATTATAAGTAATACTGTGCTGTAACAGTTATTTGAAACTTATGAATTATTTCTGGAATTTCCCATTTAGTATTTTTAGATCCCGGTTGACCACAGGTACCTGAAACCGTGGATGGGGGTCCTACTGTGCTGTTGTCTGGGCTGAAGGACAAAGTCTGGGTTTTCTGTGGCTGTGGCAGGGTCAGACTGCTGCTCTCTGAAGGTTTCAGCTTGCAGGGAGGGCAGCGTCATCCAGGTTCTTTGCCAGTTGTCTTGAATAGGTTCCTTCTCTACAGAGATGATGTCCTCGCTCCTTAGTCACCCGGAAGCGCACTCTGGCTTACAGAGGTGCTTCTGACAGCGTCCCCACCCTGTTTCCAATCCCAGACAGGCCAAAAGGGTCTTTGTCTGGTCACAAAGGTGTCACAGTTTCACATTGGTGTTTTCTGCAGAGAAAACAAAACCATGTTGAAATAGGGAGAAATCCCAGCAGTTGCCTTCTTGAAGGGAGAGTTGCATAACAGGTTTAGGAAATGTCAGGCTCTGTGGGTCAAGTGGAGGGACTGGGCTGTGTTTCACCAAGGAGAGGACTTACTCTGGCTCGCAGGGCTCCTTTCTGCCGGACACAGCCAGCCAGTCAGGGACTCCAAAGCTCCATAGCCTGGGTCCAGCCAGCTGCATCCACAGTTAGTTCCTGATGGGGAAGGTCCTGACCCTTGGTTTCATTATGCTGCAGTTCCTGTCCCTGGCATGACCAGAAGGGCACATTTGAGACACTACTCTGGATAGAAGCTTGGGAAAGGCATGCACAGGTCAGATGTAAGTACTACTGAGGTCTCTACTGAGATTATATAGTATGTGCCAGGGGGGGAACAACACCCCTGTACCCGAGTCCTGGTCCTGCGTTTTCCCCCTGGAAAACCCTGTCTATTTCTTGGGCTAGGTTTCTCCTCCTGAATTGCAAGGCTTGAGATCATCTTTGTGAGTAACATGTATCAACCTCAGTGCACTAAACACATTGTATGAGAGGCATTGTGTGTGTAATGATTGTAGCCTGCCCCTGTCCAACACAAGGGCTGGGCTAGGCTGTTGTGGTTAAGTGAGGCAAACTTCCTGGTACCTTACTTTTCTTACCTGTAAAATGGGAATAAAAGTAGCTACTTACATAGTGTCATTATGAGAACTATAGTGAGAGACCAGAACTGTAGAAATAATTAAATTTGTGAAGTGAAGTACCATTGTAATTGAAACAATCCACCTGGAGTATTAAGAATTTGTGCCGTGCTGGGTGAGGTGGCACATACTTTATAATCTCAGCATTCTGGGAGGCTGAGGCAGAAGGATCACAAGTTCAAGATCAGCCTATGGAATTTAATGACAGTGAGACCCTGTCTTAAAAAAAAAAAAAAAAGTTTGGGTTATAAGTACAAATGCCCTGAGTTCAATCTCTAGTACTTAAAAAAGTCTAGGTGCTTGTTAAGCACACTGCTAATATTAGCTTTTATTATTATTTCTGAAAGTATATTGATGAATTCCTGGCCTGTTTGTCTGTCACTATTGCTTTGTGTACTTATAGTAATTTTGTAATGTTTTGACTTCTGCTCTGTCATTAGATCCTGGTAGTTCCCCTCTGCAGGATGGAAAAGCTGTGTACTGTCACATTTTCATAGAGGAGGAAACTCAGCTTCAAAAAGAAACATGCCCCAAACACGGGTGTCACTCTGCTGTACCAGACCTGGGCTGGGAGGAGTGAGGGAGGGCTTCACTCCAGGGCAGGCGGTGGAGTCCTGCCAGGACAGGGGTGCCTTTGCGGTGGGTTCTGGGAACTGAATGGGAAAGGTCTAAGTTTCATCATGGGAACCAGCTTCATTCATGAGAAGAGCCAGAGTCCAGGGAATGTCAGCAGGAAATCATGGCACCTTGAAGTATGGGATGCAGTTTGGGGCTTCAACATATAGTTAGGAGTTTTTCAGTCAGATCCTCTAGGATGGAAGGCAAAGAGTTGAACATAAACGGAGGGTTTCTGCTGTCGGGTGTTGCTGACTCTGTATTTCTGGCTTCTTTCTCTGCAGCAAATTGCAACTTTTCTGGCCCCTTCTCATTTCAGCAGGATCAAAATTGCACAGAACACAGGGGTTCACATTTGGACTGGTCTAAGGATTCCTGTCTAGATCACAGTGAATTTTTGCTGGGTATGGTAGCTCACACCTGTAATCCCAGCACTCGGGAGGCAGAGGCAGGAGGATTGCTGAGTTCAAGGCTTGCCTGGGCTATATATGAGCTCAGGGCCAGCCTGAACTACAAAGTGAGACCCTGTCTCTAAAGAAAACAAAGTGAACTTTTGGGAAGAATACTGTGTTGTAGTGCATTGGATCACTAGGGTGCACTTTTCTCATCTGAAAGTGGGGATAGTAATTCTGCTTCCTCACCTATCTTTCAGGTTTACTAATTGCATCTCAGGAAAAAAAAAAGGCAAATTTTCCAGAGAACCCAGTTTAAAGGTATTAGGTCACGTGTTTATTGTCAAAATGGGAGCCTGGGAAGGGATGAAGTGACCCACTGGAACGGGGAATTCAGAGTCTCCTCCACAAGCTGCAGGATTTCCTGTACTGCCTGTGGGCTTCAGTGGCTGACTTCCACTGGCACAGTGTCCCCCACCTGTTATGTGGGGACCAGGACAGCTGTCTGCCACCACCACCTCTTCACCTGGGGACTATGGAAGAGGGGTGACATCAGAGCATGCTCAGAACAACCATCCCACCGTCAGAGCAGCGGCAGTGAGCCCTGGGGCTGTTGGGCAGGGCCTCTGTGGAATTTTCATTTTATATCTTCACTCTTACTGTTCGAGAGAGACTGTCCCCTTAAGTCCCAGACAGATGAGTTTGAGGATGCTTTGGGGTCTCTCATCTCCTCCTCCTCCTGCCTGTTCCTGAATCCCTGTTCCCAGCTGGACTAGCTGGTGACTTGCCAGGAAGCCAGCCTCCTCCCTGGGTAGGAATTTTCACTGTAGAATCAAAGAGCAGAAGAGGGAAAGAACAAAAGAAGGAAAGGGGCCAAGCTGTCCTGTGATTGGCACTTCTGCTCATAATTGGCTCATAATTAATGGGTGGCAGGGTGGCAAATGTCAGCTGGACCAGCATCCAGCAGAGCAGCTAAAAATTAAACATGGGTCATGTGACACAAAGTTTAGGGTTTGCCTGCGTGACCTTTACTGCTTCAGGTTGTGCCTGGAAGGGAGAAGAGAGAGCCTTGAAAGAGACAAGGCAGGTGACAGCTGTGCCTTCTAAGGGCCAGACACGGGTCTGTAACCGTCAGGCACTGTTGAGGGCCGTGTCGGAGGCTCAGATCTGTAGAGGGTTCCCTGTCATTTTGGGAGGACGTAACGGGACAGCCGAACAGACTTGGGTCCTCTCCCTCTCTCTGTGGGGAGCTGTCTGTGGAGGGCAGAGGGCTCTGAGCTGGCTCAATCGAGAGACGGAGGCGATTTCCTCCCGCAGGTCTCTCTAGCCCTGGAACCTCCCAAGTTGTGTGTCTTCTGAAACCAAGTCTCATTTCTCCAAGGGGCTGGTGCAGTGATGGGGACCGGGTGGGGCACAGACCCGCTGACCCCCAAGATGAATACCGGAGAAACCAGGATTTGGTCCTGAAGCCGAGCCCAGCGAGATGCCCCTCAGAAAGAGAAGTTTTTTTCTGTGAAAGGGTTAAAAACCTAACATGTAGGTGAAACTGAAGAGCTCTCCTTTAATGGATCATGCTTAAGAACTCTTTTTTTTTTTTCTTGAACCTTGACTTCTTGGGCAGCACTTGAGTCTTTTAGTCTACTGGTGTATGCAGTCCAGGAAGGGCAAAGTAATAAATTAACTTGCTAGGAGCCAGGAGTGGTGGTACATGGCTAGAATCCCAACACTTGGGAGGCTGAGGCAGGAGGACTGCCAAGAGTTCAAGGCCAGCCTGGACTGCATAGTGAGTTCAAATCCATCCTGAACTACTTAACAAGACTGCAAGTACCCCCCAAATTGCTTTGAAAATCACTGAAGATTTAGTCCTTAGACCCTCAAGAATATCAGTCCAGAAGTGATTTTTTAACCACAGAAATAATATAAATAACAGCACAGTATATTTTTACTTTAGAAGAGCTTAGCTACATCGTGGCCCAAAACAATCTTTGAGGAGCGAGAGAAGTTGCAACCTTGGTCTGCTGTTACGGGACCTGTGCCACTGTGGGCATGGTGGGGCCCCTTCGCCCTTGGATGAACGCTGTCGTGTCACAGGCTTCTGTGCGGGCCCTGTGATGCTCGGCCTGACCTCGGTGGCAGTTCTTGTTTCTAGCTTTGTGTCAAGGATCTTTGTGTTTTCTGACAACCTAAGCATGAGAAAGCTCTTGAAACTGTGTCTCCGAAAAGCAAAAGTTGCTACAAAGCTGCTTGAAGTTGAAAATAAATTTCTGGTCTCAGAGTAGCCAGAATTGAAGGGACCCTGTACCAGCCAGCATTTGAGTGGTCATTTGATGGTGGAGGGCAGGAAGCAAAAGGAGGAGAAAAAAAAAGAAAAAGAGGCAGAAGTGGGTCTTTCTGCATATGTGTGAGTGTGGTTGCCTTTTAGATGAATCCTCACTGGCTCGAGATGATCCAGCGCCTGCAGAAGAGCAGCCCTGGAAGAGACGGGCACTTGCCTGAGCTCAGTGACTGTCTGCAAAATGGCAAGATTAGACGAGTGACCTGGCAGGAAGTTTCCCATTTCCACTCCTTACTCCAGTGTAACTTTTGGGAACTCTATTTTGAAGTTGCGTGAAAAGTGTGAACCCTCCGGGTTTGAAGAGGAAGCTGGGAATACCCCTGGGTGGATTCTGCGAGAGGGCAGGGAGAGGACCTAGGTCCCTCTCAGGCCCTGTCTTCTCCCTGATTTCTAAAGTGCCTGCCTAGAAATTATAGTTTGTTTAGTCTGTTTGAAATCACCACTAGGAAATCTTCGGAACTGCGAACCCTTCATTCAGGCGATCCCAGAAATGCTCAGTGGCCACAGCCTCGCCCTGGAACCAAGGGGAGATTGTGGCAGAAGATTCTGGAAGGCCCTGTTTACAGCTCTCTGCCTTCTTCCTGCCAGGACCTTTCACAAGTTCACCACCAGGAAGCTGAGTCATCCAGGGGTCGGACTGTGTAGCCGAAGGTCAGCCAGCGCTACCAGTGGCACAGATGTGGTCAGCCACGCCTTTCAAGGGAGTGGCGTGGGAGGCGGATAGAGGGGACGCCAGGGAGGTTCATCTTCCCCCGTGAGCTGGGGGACCGCGTGCCCTGAAACCTCATAGCGAGGGACCATCTGCTGTGTTCATCTCTTCCTTTCCTGAATGCACAGCCAAATTCAGAGCCAGACAGAAACATGGCATTGAGGGTAAAATGGGTCACGTGCCCAGTGTCTGGGGCTTGGCATGGGCCCCATTCTCATCTCCCAGTACTCAGCAGGCTCCAGAGGGCGCTGTCCACATCCCCTCCACCCTCGTGCCCGAGTCCCCTCTGTGTCATGTGCTTTACTGCTTAGCTCCCCAGCCTCCTGTTTCCACTTGGGCATCTCTTCTGGGATCGTCTCCAAGCTCAGTTAGACCCCTGCATCGCCCTCGTAGCATCCTCTACTTTTGCTTCAAGCCAGTGAGAGTTTTTTTCTTCATCTGATACTTTGTTTCCCTTTTCTCTCTCTGCTACACTAGAGATGCCTGGAAGGCAGGGACACCACCTGCCACACCTGTTCTAGCCATGGGCAGTGCTGACACAAGGTGGTGGGCGGATCTCTCTGGTGCAAGTTGCTGTCCCTTTACCCACGGAGATTCCTGCATCCCAGGACTCACCGTCATGCTGTGCCAATCTCCTGTCACTTCTGACAGCCCTTCAGTGAGGCAGCTTTGGCTTGAATTGGATTCCTGTGGTCTTTGTTTTAGGAGAGAGTTTCAGATCTTGGCCATAATGAGAGAGGTTCCTGCCATTTCTGAAAACTTGAAGGTCTCCCCACACCAGCAAAGCATAGGAAATGTCATCTGGCTTCAATTTAACGTGGGTCCTGGAGGCCAAAAGTCAGGTCTTCTTGCGGCTCCCTTTGGGGGACATCCTTGGAATGGCAGCATGGGGTTTCTGAGACATCTTCTGTCCATGCTATTGTCATGTTGAGAAAGGAAAACAGTCCCTGGATCCATGACCAGCCCTGATGACACACCCATGGCCCTGCATCAGGGGATATTTGATAGCAATATTTGTAGTGATGTCTGGGGAATTTACCTGGACCTCTAGTTAGACCTCCAACACCCCTGAACTGAGAAGTCCAGCTTGGATGAGCTCACATCTTTGCCTGTTCCTCTGCAGACAGAGCCCAGGTGGTGGCTGGGTTCAGTCCCCAAGTCCCCATGTTCTGGGGACACAGACCTGCAGTGTAGACCTGCTTTGCACATGCCTGTGGCTGAAGCTTTGTTGTCTCTGGGTCCTCAGCAGTGGTTTATATGCATGATGCCTGCATGTTTCTCTCTACCTTTCATGGAGACAGACAGATGCATCACTGCACATAATTATAAGTCAGGGAGGATGAGCAAGCAGAGGCTGGTGACACGGCTGCTTTGAAAGGTCCTTTTTCTGTGAATAGGCTAATCATGGGGCACGCTCTGGAAGGTGAGGCCTCTGAAGGGTGTGGAGCCGGTCTTGTTGAAGCTGGAGGGCCACACTCGACTTGGAAACATGCAAGCGATGCTGAAGTACCAGCTCCCTGTTCTGTCCATGGATTCCAGGAGAGCTGGTGTCCAGGTGCCCACAGAATGCCAGGCTCCTTCAGCTCTCCTGGCACTGCTGCCCAGGGCAGGTCTTATAACCATCAGGCTTGCCATTCTGTCACGAATGCTAGGCTCCCCCATGCCTCAGCTTGTGGGGACTGCTGCGGGCGAGTCTGTGTGGGGTGGTGTGGCCGGTTGATGCTGGAAAGGGAAGTGCCCTGTCATCCAGCCAGGTCAGCAAGTGGGAAGGAAGAGGACTTTGTGCTCTGTTCTGAGCATTTTGCCTTCTGATGCAAAAGCCCTGCCTTCAGCCCAGACCCCACTGACTGACTTTCGAGACATTTCTTTCCATAGCAACCTCTGGGGCCAAGAACATTGTGTTTGCAGGGAATTTCTACATGCATTTGAAGTCCCTGGCTGCCTTTACCACAAACAGGGAGTCAGACAGATAGACAGATAACCTGCTATCATAAGTGTCATGGGAAATCTCTGGGAATTATTTGATTGGGTCAAGATCTTAGACACTGAAATACATCTGCTGATCAGACTTAGGATTTTTAAAATTATGATAAAATATACATGAAATTTATATCTCACCTGTAAGCATACAGTTCAGGAGTGTAATACAACCAATCTTAGGTCTTTTCATCTTGTGCAACTAAAACTTTGATTCTTAAATAACAAGTTCTTATCTTCCCCTTTCCCATTCTGTTTTCTCTTTGAGTTTGACTCTTCTATTTGGGATTTATTCCAACTGTCCTTTCATGACTGGCTTGTTTTGCTTAGCACAGTGTCTTCAGGAGTTAATCCATGACATGTGTCCAACTTTCTGTCCTTTTAAGGCTGGGTCATATTCTGCTATATAGTAGAACACGTCTTTTTTATCCATTTACTGAAGGGCTCTTTGTTCCCTTCTAGCTTTTGGGTGTAGTGAGCAGTCCTGCGTGAGCATGGGTGTACACGTGTTCTTTGGAATGTATACCTCACACAGAGTTGCTAGATCCTATTGTAATTCTATTTCTAAATTATTTATTTATTTATTTTTGAGACAGGGTCTCGCTTTGTAGTTCAGGCTGGCCTTGAGCTCACTATGTTGACCAGGCAAGCCTCAAACTCAGCAGTCCTCCTGTCTCTGCCTCCCGAGTGCTGGGATTACAGGCATGAGCTACCACGCCCGGCACTGTGGTATGTGGTATTAATTGCTGGTGGGCATGAGTCACTATGCCCCAGCATTGTATGTGGTTATCTGGATCGAACTCAGGACCTTGTGCTTGCGAGGCAGGTGCCGGAACCACTGAGCTAAATCTCCGGCCCTTATTTCTCAATTTTTGAGGAATTTCCTTGTTTCCCACAGCAGCTATACCATTTTACATTCTCACCAACAGGAGACAAGTCTTCCAGATTTTACTGAATTTGTTTTGCTTTACTGTCATTAGTGTGGAAACCGAACCCAGGGGTTTCCACATGCCAGACAAGTACTCTACCACTGAACCATGTCTTCAGCCCCTTTTACATTTTTTTTAAAGACAGATTGTTAAAGTTGCAGGTAGACTTGATGCATAGTGATGTAGACCTACCTCTCCCAGATGAAACCAACCCATACACCTATACACAAAAACTGTTTTTTCCCAAGGCTGTACCAGTTTCATTGATTTAGACAGAGACTGGGGAAGACCTCCTTAGAGTTTGTTGGTGTTATAAATTCTCAACAAATACAGTATTTGCAGTGGTAGAAGATGGTGACCCAAACCAACCAACCAAACAACGAACCAACCAATCAGCTAACCCAACAAACAAACAGATAAGCAACACTTCATGTAGCTGATGTGTTGGTGACAATTCATAATGCCTGCTTAGAAGTTGGTGCCTGAGAGGTGAACGACTGTGCAGAGTCCCTGGAATTTGTTGGCAGAACTTGATAGGAATGTAGGTCTTCTGACCCTCAGCAGGGATGTTCTGTCATGCTCACCTTTGGGTGTACATTTTGGTGTCTTGCCTCTGTTTGTTAGTGTGAGACACTTCGCATAAATATCTGTGCCCTGTATTATTATTCCTCCACAATCCCAGGCGCCAGAGAGCCATAGCTCCCATGTCCCCCAGGCAAGGAAGCTAAACCCACAGCGGCTCCCCTGGCCCAGTCCTCTATCTGACTGTAGCCCACAGTTCAGAGGTCAGTGTAGCCCTAGCTAGTGTAATGAGCTTATCACTCTAGCCTCAGAAGCAGTGTCAGGGAATCTTGGTCCTCTAGGTCCCTGCCTAACCATGACCCTGGACTTCAGCAGCTGTTAAAAGGTCTCTAAAATGGCTGTTGGCCTAGAACAGCCAGCTCAGGTGAGTGAGCTTCCCGGGGCCTCTCCCGCCTGTGTAAACTTGATACTAGTCCCTCTTCCCTGTAGTGAGGGATCCATGTTTTCTTTATTATATAATCAAGATTAATGTAAGCTGGCCTTCCAGTCACTTAGAAATGGGGAAAGTAGATAGGAGAAGGTGAGAGGGTCACAGTTCCATGAGGTACAGCCAGAGCCAAGACCTGTCACTCTTGGGCCTTGGTTTCCCTTCTGTGAGGAGAGCAGGTGGAACAGAAGGGCTGCAGCAGTAGTATGAGCCATTCTTTGGTCAGTGTCCACTGGTGGGCTTGTTCCCACTCAGGCGGGTCCATCCGGATGGAGCCCTCCTCCTCCTCTTCAGCAGAGTAGGCTTATGAAGAGATGAATAAAAATAGCATCCTTCTAGGAATCTGTTTATCACAGAATAAAACAAACCAGTGAACAAAAGCAGAAATAGAAGCAGCAGGCAGCTGTACACCAGATTTCACTGGTGTGGACTTCAGCAGACTAGAAGGTGTGAGCTAGTGTGAGCTCTGCCACAGATAAAGAAACAGGCCTGCTGAGATAAGTCACTGCCTAAGGCCACACTCCAAGGAGGAGGGGAAAGGACAGAGCTGGGCTGCATGTGCAGCAGTGGCTCCGGGCCTGTCCTGCTGGCTCTAGGCCTTTTGTCTCTATCATAAAGGAAAAGCAGTGTCACCTGGCCAAGCTTTGTTAGTCACGGGATCAGGGTAGGGTGTCATTTCTGTGAAATTCATGCTGTGGACTGGAGTCCCTAAACCAGTTCTTTGTGGTTGGTAGCTTTCCTCCGAGATCTGAGGACCGTTGTGTGGTTTCTTTGGCCATCCATCCTGTTCCTCTTCTGTAGTCTAAAGGGATTCAGTTCAAACCCTTCTGCCCAGCAGCCCTTTGTCATAAAGCAGAGAGGAACAGCTGCTCCTTCAAGCAGAGTGCAGCTATCTTGCTGGTGGGTTCAGGCCACCTGTACTGACAGAGGAGATGGTGCTCCCCACTTCCCCCAGGTAGGAGTACATGTAGCCTTCCTAGCAATGACATGGACTTTTATAGAGCACCTACTATGCTAGATGATGGTCCTGCCCAAGTCTCCTTGAGTATTTGTCTCAGGAAGCACACAGGACAGGAATTTCTACAGATAAGGAAACCATAGTTCAGAGAGGTTAAGTATTTTATCCAAGTTTATACAGCTAAAACATGGTTAGGATTTCAGTTGGGAGGTGGGTGAGGACCGGGACCATCCTGCTGTCCTCAGTCCTGAGTGTGGCACATGGCCTGGTGGTGATGCTCGTATGGTTGTTGACTGCAAGGATTAGGGAATGGACTTCCGAACTGTTCTCTCTGGTCCTACTGTGGCAGCCCTGTGCTCAGAAGGGATGCTGCTTTCTTGACGCCTAAGGTCTCCCTGACCTCCTGTCCCCTCAGCCCACTCCACTATAGTGAGTAGGGCTTAGATCCCTGCTGGTCTGGTTTTCCCAGTAAGAGTGTCTGTCCCTTAAAGGCAGAGCCCGTCTCTGAGCCTTGAGCGAGTGGTTGATGTAAGTCTCTTTGAGAGTCTGCAATTGGGATTTTCAGCAAAGATTGTCAGAGGGCAAGGGCACCACCTCCCAGCTGTAGCAGACTGGTCCACCACGGGGTTTCCACATCAGCAAAATGAAGCAGGGAGGTGGCTCGTGGCAGAACTCTGAAACCAAGTGAAAGCTCACAGGGGACCCACCGTGCAAGACCTGTGGCACACCTGTAGGGCCATCACGTGGCTCTGGGCACATCCAGGTGCCTGGCTGTCTTCTCTGCCTGCTGTGGTGGTGATCTGTTCTCTGGAGGGTGATGTGCTTCATTGTAGACTCTTGGGGTCGGTCATTCTTTACTGTGGCACTAAGGCTTCGGTGGGTTTACCTGTGTGCCAGGAAGGTAAGACACCTTCAAGTGTGAGGCATTCCTCCAGTTGCCTCAGACATCTTGTCCCTACTTGCAAGGAGGGTGTTTCTGAGCCAACAGCATCCCCAGGGCTGGCTGAGTCAGCAGGAGGCCGTCACAGTTGTCTTTATTAGCTGAGTTAAATTTTTGGAAGCAGCTTTACCATTGGCTTATTTCAGTCTTAGCCTTTGCATACTATTGTGGCTTAGATGTCCCCTCCAGAAAGCATGAAGTTTAGTTGTATCAGTGCTGAGAGGTAGGACCCTCTGAGATTGGGAGGACCCTGCTTTGTGAATGGACAGGAAGACTAATCCCTGGGAGTGGGTTAGTTATGTGGGAGCAGGGTCCCGATGAAAGGGTGGGTGAGGCTTGATTTCCTTGGTCTTGCAGTGCTCGCTTGCCCTTCTGCCCTCTGCCTTGTTATGACCCAGCACAGACCCTTGCTAGATGTTGGCATGTGCACTGGGACTTGGAGACTGTGGACTGTGGAGACCCAGATGTGACCTGGTCAGTGGTCCTCTGTTACAGCAGCAGGAAGTGGACTGAGACAGATACTGACAGAGAGACAGGCTTCCGTTCATCAAATGCCTGTCTGCTTGTGACCTTGGCCAACATTCGAGCTCTTTTTCAGGAGGCAGAATGGGTTTGTGTTGATCAGCTCTGGGTAGGACCGTGGCCCAGCTGGTGGGCTGGCTTGTGGGACAGGTTGAAGCCATGGGAGGAGGCTTACAAGTGATTGTAAGCGCACTGCTTGCAGGCTGTGTGGACATTAATAAGTGGGACTTCAGGTAATGGCGGGGCAGCTCCCCCTTCACAGGGTCAGGCACACAGGAGGTGGCACACACGTGACTTTATGTGCTTGTGGAAGCAGAGCACCTCGGGGAGTTGGAGATCACCTGTGATCCCTCACCGTCCACACCTTTGAAGGGTTGGGTTACTTAGTGTTAGGAATATGACTCTGGAGCCGGATCACCTGGTTTCTAACCCTACTCTGTGCTTAGGACAAGTTGCTTAGCAACTCTGTGCGTCAGTTTTTCTGTTGTAAAATGGGATTGCTAGCTCGTAATATTATTGTTTTTAGTATTACCATTATTTTGTGAATACAGGCACTGGTAACTCAGAGAATCAAATTGATTGGCCTGAGGCCACACAGACTGTGCCACACGTGGAACTAGAACTTGGGACCCAGCCCACTCCTTTTCTTCTCAGGGTAGGTGGGTGGGAGTGGTGCTAGCTCAGGTTTCTCTGCAGCCCAGTGCTTGCAACCCTTTTCTCTCTCCCAGTGGGATTAGCAATTGCACCTTTGAAGTCCGGGCCCTGTTACCTAGAATGCTGCGAATTTGTCTCAACTCTAGGGCACAGATTATTTAATCTTTTGGGGTAGGTGGTAAATGGGGTGTTCTGAGCATGTGCTGGGTACGCTGGCCATAGGCCCAGTATGGATTCTTCACTCCCAGCCTGCTCGGGCCATAGAGTTTTCTACAGAAGGGGAGGAGCACACCCTGGTTCCAAGGGTCAGGAATGTGGAAATGGCATCCTTTGAGCGCCAGGCAGGGCTGGGAGCTGCTGCTGTGGGTAGTGAAAGAGCCAGAAGTGCTGTGTGGTGTTACCTAGGCTTCCGGAGCAGCCCTGCACCTTGGAGAGAGTGGTGTCAGGAGGCCTCCAGGGCGGGCTTCATGACTTGGGCCTGCTGCTTCCTCTCAGGTGCAGGCAACCTGGTCTGTCTGGCTCACCATGTGGCTTCTCATAGCTCCCATCCCTTTGCTGTCGTGAGCCATGAAGAACACTTGACTATAAATTCTTCCCTGTTCAGCAAGGAATCCAGCGCCTCCCGTGGTGTGGCCCCAGCCCAGCTTTTTTCCTGCAGACATTTATGGTGGACTCGTGCACACCACAGTATGGCCTGTGTTCCTTTCCCATGAGGTCCTGTGTGTCCACATGCTCTCCTCTCCACGCTTGGTTTTATGTCATAGTCCAGAAAATCCAATAGTGTAGAGGGCAGGATGGTGAGTGCTCTCTTCCTTATGGCTAGATGCACAGACTCACATTTTTCTAGGTATGAGTGAAGTGGCCTCTTTTCTGTCACCCTTGGACGTAATCTAGGGCTGCATCATATACCCTGTGGCCTGTGCCAGGGAAACTCAGGCTTGCCCTGTGCTTTATCCCCAGGACATCGAGAAACTGGTTATCATGGGGTAGTGAAATCACTTTTTTTTCTACCAGACTTGTTATGGGAACTCTTCGCTTAGTCTTTTTGTCTTAAGAGACAGCATCGCCCCCTAAAACGTGGCCCAGTGGACCCCAAAGTTTCCAGGATTCTGTCTGGGGGAATGTGAACAGCAGGGCCTTGGATGGTTTGCCATCTACCCCAAACTTTAGAGACTGGGAAGACTGACCTATGGAAGGGTGAATGTGGCCCCATGAAGATGTGGACCCTGTGAGACACAGGTGAAAAGGTAGAAGAGCTGAAATGGTTTGTTCCCATATAGGAACCTATTTCTCCTGCCCTCAACATCCAGGTAACCTGAGCGTGAAGTGTAGGGCTTTGCAGGGCTAGCTGGGTGTGCTGTCCTGGACCTCTGGGCTATTTTACCTTGCTATACCATTTCCTGCTGGTTTTCCAGAGAACTGGCCCTTAGCTTGCTCCAAAGTCATAGCTCCAAGTAGGGGCTCCTTGTGGGGAACCGGACAGGAGCCTGTTTCAGAATGTGTGTATCTGAAAGGGTACTTGCTGGTAAGTAACTGTCTTTCCACCTCACGGCCTTTGCTGATCAGGATAGTGATTATTTGAGGAGTTATTTTCTCTTGCTGGTCTCTAAGAAGATCCAATTTTCCTTTTGATTAAATACACACACATCTATATATGTGTTCACATACTATATAGGAAAGTATATTCTCTTTGTATACAGGTGTTTGCTACTTTGTAAGATTTTTACTTTAAAGATCTGGTTTGGAGTTTGGAGCTGTGGACAGCCTTAGGTGTGCCCCAGGATGCTATGGGTGTCCCAACCTTCACTTTTGGTCAATGGGTGATCGGCAGTGATGAGGACAGCACCCGGCTTCCTTGGGGGTCCTGTTTTGCACAGGATTCCAAAGGCCTGGGTTGTGACTATTGTCCTCTGTAGAGGAGCATAACCAGGGAGCGGGTTCCGAGTTGGGACACCTGGTAGAGGTTCACCCTGTGCTCCACACTTCGATGTGACCTCAGCCCTTGCGTTGGCAGCGATGCCCCCCTAAGAAGTCTGGAAGGTGGGACAGGGCTTTCCAAGGCTTGATGAGGTTGTACCTTTGCTCTTTGAAGCCTACAAGAAGCCAGAGAGGCCTCTTCCTCCTGGCCTGTGCAATCATTCTTGGTGTGGTGTTTCGGGGGATGGAGACTTGCTCCACCGTGGGCACCTTGACCTGTCTTGTCCGTCACTGTATGTGTCTGGACAGCGGTGTCAGCAGCACCTGCATAGCAGGATCACGCTGCTGGGTTAGCTCGGGGGTCCCAGAGGGAGAGTTGGTGGCCAGGCTGTGGATGGAGGGGGCATCTGTAGCCGGCCTGGGCATTCACTGTGACTGGCAAGTAGGGTAGGATGAAACTGCCCAGTTCAGTTTTGGATTCTGCAGTAGTCTTGGGCCTGGGCTGTGGCTGCCACTGCTTGCCATTTGTCTGGGGCTTCCCGGACACCTGAGCCGCCCCGTGGGAGAAGGTCTGGAGCAGTGATCGCTGGGCACCCGGAGTCAGCCTGGGTCCCAGGAGGTTGCGCCTGCCCACTGGGCCACGCCTGTCCTCACCGTGCAGCTCCCTCCCTGCCCTGTTACCTGTCATATCTGGCTCCACAGCAGTAGGTTTCTCATTATCGTCTCCTAATCCTAAAAGTACCACATGTCCTTTTTTTTTTTTTTTTGAGACAGGGTCTCGCTTTGTAGTTCAGGCTGGCTCTGAGCTCACTATGTAGCTCAGGCAAGCTTCGAACTCATTAATCCTCCTGTCTCTGCCTCCCGAGTGCTGGGATTACAGGCGTGAGCCACCACGCCCGGCACTGTGCTATGTGGTATTGATTGCTGGTGGGTGTGAGTCTCCACGCCCAGCATTGTATGTGGTTACCGGGGATCGAACTCAGGACCTTGCACTTGGGAGGCAGGTGCCGGAACCACTGAGCTAACCCTCCGGCCCCAACCACGTGCTCTTTGAGCACAGGAAGTTTTTTACTTTTGGGAAATTGAGAAGGTGGAGAGGGGCCCACTGGCAACCTCTGGGTCTTACTGGGAGTCAGCAGCCAAATGGGGTTGCTGTGCCCCTTACCAGGCTCAGCTAACCCCCTTCTCTTTTCTGGCCCAGGCCTACCTCCCAGGCCCCTCAGCCATGGGATCTTGGGCAAGTCAGTGTGCTTCTGGGGTCCCAGTTTCCCACCAGAGATGGGGGGGGCCTCCTTGCTGTCTCCCCAGGGCCCTCCCAGCTTGTGTTACCTGATCAGCAAGTTCGCCAGGGACTGAACCACATTTTCCACTCTCTCTCCACCTTCCTCCCCGCAAGGGGGAGCAGGCCAAGGAGGCGGGCCTTTGGCCTGCCACCTGGCCTCTGGGAGAATGAGAGGAAGGGGCTGGCCCTGCACCCCATGCCAGCTTTGGCAGTGCAGGTGTGGAGTTTGTGACCTTGTACTGAGCCCTCCTATGGTCCCGGTTAGGAGGCCAGAGGGGACTTGGTGGAGGCCACATAGTTGAGTGGCAGAGTGGGACAGACTCTCAGGTCCCCCGGTTTCTGGCTCGTGCCTTTTCCCCTCTGTTCCCCTGAGAGTGAACCTCATTATGCAGGTGGGCACAGAGGATGTGGAGCAAGCAGAGGAGTAGGGTGGAGAGGGCAGCCTACTTATCTGCTGGTTTCCTCTGGGCACCTGCTGCTGGGAGCTCCTCATGCTGACTGCCCTCTGTCCCCTGCAGGGGCTGCCTGGGCCCTCCTGACACCTGCACATGCTGTGCACTTCCTGCCTTGGGGGGTTCTGTTCGCCCCTTGGCTACAGCTGTGTTTTCCTGGGTGTGTTCAGCAAAGTGTAACTGGTTATTAAGTGGAAAAAAAAAAAAAAAAGCTAGTTGCCAATGACAGGCATTTAGGAAGGGGCTTTTAGACCTTGTGGAACAGGTTTGAGTCCTGGAGAACATCCTGGGCTCTGCAATATGCTAAGGTGTCTGCCGGATTTCCCAGTGGCCAGAATCTTACTGTGAACCTGGAAGGTACTATGAGGCGGAGGGTGAGCGGGGCGGGCAGTGAGAAGCCTTGACCCAGTCAGGAAAAGAGATTCGTGAGATTGTGGGCATGTGTGTGTGTGGGTGAGTGTGTGTGTGTGTGTGTGTGTTGTCACTGCTTTTAATCTCTGCAGCCTCAATCCTCCTTTTTTCCTCCTTTCTCCTCACTCCCATTTTTATTTTAAAAAACTAAAATATACCTAACAAACGCGCTTCCCTAACTGTTTTTAAGGGCACAGCTCAGTGTGAAGCACTTCATAGCGTTGGCAGCTGTCACCAGGACCCACCCCCAGAACTCTTGCACCCACCAGACACTCCTGTGCTTCCGCCCCCGCGCTCCCATGTTGGACTATTCTAGGAACCTGCCAGTGGGATTATGCAATATTTATCTTTTTGTAACTGGCCTATTTACTCAGCACAGTGTCTCCAGAGTTCATCTGGGCTGTAGTGTGGGTCAGGATTTCCTTCCTTTTTAAGGCCGAACAGTATTCTATGGAACCTGTTTAATTAACCCTTCAGCTCCCAGGAGACACTCAGGACGCTTTTACTTCTTTCTTCCTCTCTCATCCCAATGGGGTAGATTAACCCTCCTTTTTATCTTTATAGACAGAGCGCAACATTTTTAGAAGAGATAAAATGATGTCTTCTCTCTGGCTCTGCCTCATTTCTTCTCTGCCCACCTTCAACCTCTTCTGTCAGGCTTGAGTGGGCTCACTCCTTGGCTTTTTCTGTGCTGTTCTTTGGGATTTTCTTCTCTCTCACGTGTTTCATTTGTTTTCCCTATTTTCCTTGTCCTCCCCCCAATTTTTCTCATTTTTTTTCTTCCCTGCGTGCCTCTGCCTGACACCACATGGGTGTTCCTCTGGGCAGGGGAAGACACCATGCTGAAGGATGAGCCAGACTGTGGTGGGTCCACCGGTGGCCTGACACAGGCCACAAGCTTCTCTCCCAGGTGAGGATCATTCAGTGTGAGCAGCCCTAAGGGCGGAGACTTCACTGAGGTGCAGAGGTACCCACTGGCCCTTTGCTTCTTTGGAAGAGGTTGGTGCATGTTGGCTCAGTGATGTCTCTACTGCCAGCTTTGCCTCTCACTTAAGAAGAGGAAGGGGGTGCAGAATCAATCTCAAACTTCCCTTGTGGATCTGGGTGTGACACTTGATAAACCAGGGTCCAGCAAGCTGATGTGAGCAGGTGCGTGAGAGACCCTCCCCACGATGTCATCTGTACCACCCTGTGCTCCAGCAGCTCTCCAGGGGTTGTCACAGGTGAGATCTGCCACACCCCTGGATAATGAACCACCATGCCTTCCGAGGGTTCAGAATCCCCTCTGGAGACTCCACTGCCCTCCCTGCCCACCTCTCTGCCTACCTTGTTCCCTTGACCACCCCTCCTCATAGGACCAGTGGCAAATCCCACAGTGCCAAGGATGGATGGGTTGTTATTAGAAATACGGGGGTTGGAAGAGTTGCACAGTCATTTGGTGGCTTGCCAGATTGAGCAATACCTAGAATCATCTGGAGAATTTAAGAAACAAAAGGTTTTCAATCAATATGTGAAGAGGCGGTGCCCACAGTTAGGATTTTCCACCATTCTGTGGGTGGTTCTGGTTATCCACCCTGCTTTTCTCCTTATTTTTCAGCTGAGAACACTGGACCCGGAGAGGGGAGGTGCTGTAGCTGCCCATGCCAGTGTTGGATGCTGATGGTTAATTCTAAGCTAGTTCTATGGCCTCTGTGTTTTCTTACCTTACTGTTCTTCCCACCCTAAGCCCACTAGGACTCAGGGGAGGCCTAAGCTGTAGGCCAGCTGTGTGGACACTGGTGGCTCCCAGCCAGAATGCCCAGAGGAGGAGGGGACCTGGCTGCACCAGGCTTCGGCTCTTCCCCTGAGCAGGGCTGGGGTCTGGTTTGGGTGCCCTCATCCACAGGCTGGATTGGGCCCCAGGGAGCAGCTGCTCTGCTTGTGACTCAGCAGGCCACGCCCGGTTTGGAGAGAGTCGGTGAGAAATGGACTCTCACTGATAGGGAAAATGTAGAGAAAAGGTGATAACAGGGCTAAAGTGTGACTGTATTTAGTTAGGGATGGTGGCGAAGAGACACAGTGCCCCTTCTCTGCAGTTGGCACTCTGCGCTGCCTTTGTTCATCCATTCAACAAATATTTACTGGGTCCCGGATTAGTACATCTTACCTGGCCCTGGGGACCTGCTGAGGATGGACAGGAACCACCCCTGCTTCTGTGGGGCTCACACCATACACTGGAGCTGTGTTGGCCCCCATGACTCGCCGTCATGTAGCCCCTGGATGGCTCCTTTATTATTACCAACAATATGATGGAAACAGGCATAAACTATCTCATTTAATGTGATGACCATTCTCTCAAGCTTAGCAAGATTAATGTGCCCACGGTCACAACAGGAACGGGAGATCTGCAGTCACCCCAGTTCTCTGGTGTCATAGCTGGGTTCTCGACCTTGTGTGGAGTTGTACGGCCTCCTGCCTTAGGCCTTGCTTTTTTTCCGAAGATGAAACTAGAAACTTGAGACCCCTAAACCTATATCTTTTAGGAGGTAGTGCAGGGGGCCTCTGCCTTCTTCCCGGGAGCCTTGGTCTCTTTCTGCCTATGGGGAGTGGTTTGCATTCTGTGTCCCAGGACGTGAGTGGAGGTGGTGTGGCCACGACTGAGCTACCCTTGTGGTCAGTGCACTGGTATCTTCCTCTTGGTCTGTTTGCTGTTGATGCATTTTCTAGTAGCTTTTCCATGTGGTTCTGTTGGAGATAAAAGGTTGCTCCCACCAGCAGTTGGAGAGCCCCTCTCCTGGACTGTGGGGCTGGAGGGGGCATGAGGACAGAAGACAGAGAGGGAAGGACTGAGCTGCCAGGGGCTTTCCTCTTACCTACCTGTTGGTTAGGGTTTTCCTGGAAAACAGAGCCAGCGGGGTATGGAGGAGAGAGCTATATTGGAATCTCTTTCTTCCTGAATTGACACACATTACCCTAAGGAATGGCAAGTCCAGAATCTGCAGAGCAGGCTGGGGGGCTGGGCATACAGGAGAGAGCTGGTGTTGCAAACTCTGATCAAGGGCAGTCTGGAAACGAGTCTCTTCCTCGGGACACCTCGAGATTTTTTTTCATAAGGCCTTTGACAGATTTTAGGTCAGTTTCACCATATCATGGAATACAATTTTTTTTTACTCAAAGTGAACTGCTTTAAATGTGAATCTCATCTAAAAAAATGGCTTCACAGACAACTCTGTACTGATATCCAGGTAAGTGTCTGGGAGGTGTGGCCTAGCCAGGGTAACAGTGTAGTAACCTTCCTAGCTGCTCAGGTAGCTTTTGTGCCACAGTGCTTTGAGGGCATAGCAGAGATTTTAAACCAGGTTCCCCCCACCCCAAGTATCAAGACAATGTACAGGAAGACAAAAGAACAAGCCCTTCTAAAGCTGGTGTGCCAGCACACTTCTGTCATCCCAGCAGAGGCTGAGGCAAGAAGATCACTGCAAATTCCAGGCCAGCCCAAACGATGTGGAGAGACACTGTCTCAAACAACAACAACAACAACGACAACAACAACAACAACAGCAACAACACAAGACCTTGTTTTTCTATTTAGGTCAAAAGTATTTAGAGGTAACTTGTGGGTAAGGTCCAAAAGATTTGAGAAGTTTCCTAGCAGGGCCTCAAACCTTTCAGAATATGGAAGGCTCACAGTCGTGAAGCTACAAAAGACTTCAAGACCTACTGAAGATTTTTGAAAAAATAATTGGCATTTGTACGCGCATATATGGACTTATTTCTTGTCATTATTCCCTAGATAATATAGTATACCATCGGTTTACACAGCATTTTTATTATTTTAGGTATTATAAGTAATGGTCTAAAGTAATGGTTGCCAACCTTTTTGGCACCAGGAGCCAGTTTCATGGAAAAAAGACATCTATTTTCCCATGGATCAGGAGCGGAGAGGATTTTTCCAATGTAGTTTCTTTCTTTTTTTTTTAAATTGAATTCTTTATTGGTACATTTTATATACAGCTCACAATCACACTCAACATTGGGGAATTTGTACTAGTATATGACACGAGTTAGTTTCTTTTTTTATTATGTGTTCTGTGATACACAGTACTTATGTCACTGTACTTATGTCACTCAGCACCACCTCATAGGGTTTGCATAAGGAGCAATCTAGAACCTGCGCATGTGCAGTTCATGTATGAGAATCTAATGCAGCCGCTGGGCTGACAGCATGAACAGCTCAGGCAGCGAGGCAAGTGGGGGGATTGGCTGTCAGCACAGATGCAGTTTCTCTGTTCTCTTGCTTCCTCAGCCACATACCTCCTGCTCTGTGACCCCTGATTGCAAGACGGTGGGAGGCTGTGCATAGGTTATATGCAAATACTATGCCATTTTACATGGAGTCTTTTTGCTATGCCAGGGTCCCTGAATACTGAGGGACAACTGCACCTCTTTCCCCAGGGCCCTGAGTTCACTGTATTCATATGCACCGCTTCATGGCTGCTTGCAACAAACATGTTTCATTAATTGAAGTTCCCCAGGCCCAGCAAGATGGAGGGATTAACCAAGACACAGCTTGAGAGTAGCAGGGCATGGCAGGGTCTTCTACCCTATCCTGCTTCCCAAATTCTTGTCCTTCCCCGTTCCCAGGCATGTGGGGAGGGCAGCACGCAGGAGGGAGAGAGCAGCAGTATTTTCTTGACCACAGGAGCCTCTTTCCATCCTCAGCAGCTCCCTTTGCTCATTTTCTCTTCTCACTCTCCCACAGACACGAATGCAGAGTTTGAATCCAGATCCCAAAGCCCGGTACACGAGCATCTATGGAGCCCTCAAGAAAATCATGCGGACTGAAGGCTTCTGGAGGCCACTGCGGGGTATCAATGTGATGATCATGGGGGCAGGCCCCGCCCACGCCATGTATTTTGCCTGCTATGAAAACATGAAAAGGACTTTAAATGACGTTTTCCACCACCAAGGAAACAGCCACCTAGCCAATGGTATTTTGAAAGCATTTGTCTGGAGTTAGAAAGTTCTCTTCTTCGGCACATCCTCCCCCGGGGCCTTCCTTCCCAGACCCAGCAGCCTTCGTCTTCGGCAGCTTGCTCACGAAAAAGGAACTCTGGGGTCGTGTGCGCACGCCCACCCAGACACACGCGCTCGCGCACACACGCACACACACGCTTTCCGCCCCTGCCTGCGCTCTCTGAGCCTGAGGGACTTTGGTGGCAGAGGTGTCTCAGTTCCCCCTGTTGTGGGGGCTCTTTTGGTTATTATTTTTTTATAAGACGTTCAAAAACCATTAATGATCAGTTCTAGGAAACACCCCGAATAGAAACAAAACTTTTGAATGCTGGATGCAAAAAAAAAAAAAAGTTATCCGGACAGCTTCTTTGAGACTATTTAAAAACTGGTACAGCAGGTCTCTACAACGCCAAGATCTAACTAAGCTTTAAAAGGTCAAGAAGTTTTATGGCTGACAAAGGACTTGTGCCACTGCGCAGCTTCAGGAGATTGGGGGGTTTTGCCCCCCATCCTCTTCCGGGTGTCTGCACCGAGGGCTGCAGTAGCTTTGTGTGGTTGATGTGAGGGAGAGAGGCGGGTGGAGGGGGGCTGCCTGTTGGGGGGCAGCTCTGACATAAGGCTGATGGTACTGGGCCGGGCCAGGCGTCCCCTGCTCCTGTCCCGTGGGGTGGGCTTTTGCTGTTTTCTGTGTGGTATGGTGTGGGAGCACGGAGAGCAGCGCAACAAGCACACTTATTCTTCAGCAGTGGAGAGCTGGATATGGCCAAGCAACCCTGCTCCCCTGTTTTACACACAGAACCCTCCATCAGCAGCTTTAGTACCGAGTGCGCCTGGTTGGTTTGCGGTTGTTTCTCTGGCTTTTAAACTGCTGGCCGCCCACTATTTATTGAGATGGTCACAAGGAGCTGTGCCCGGATGCTCCCTGAGCCCATGACATCGAGGCTCTCCTTTGTCCAGGCTGCCTTGTGTCATGGTGCAGCTCCTTGCACTAGGTTTCACTCATGCCAAGGTCTGCCCAGGGCTGGCTTGTAGCGCCGTGGCGTGACCTTCCTGGGAATAATTACAAGTGTGTGTGCAGGTGGGAGGAGCTGTTATCTGCATTTTTGAAGGGTTAATTTGCTCTCTTTCCTCATTCCTCCCACCTTCCTGGCTTAATTTTAATCGCCAGGCAGTGTCACCCCGAAGAGAGGAAATGTGAACCCAAAAGCAAGATTCCAGGTCTGAGTCTGGATTTCAAAGCACCTGGTTCTTGCAGCCAGGCTGGAGGAAACCCTTAGAGGGGCCTTGTCCTTGAGACAGTCCCAGTGTCACAAATGTACCCCCAGAAGCCTACCAGATGCTGAGCTTCTGTCCCGTTCTTCTCTTACCCATTTTCTTGAAAGGGCTGCAATTTTAATAAGAAATTTACTTAAAAGTCCCCTGCAATACCCCTTTGATCGCCTGAGCTTAAAGGCACAGTGAGCTGATCTCTAGACAGAGGTGAAGGACAAGAAAGATTTAAAGTCTAGATGGTGGAAAAAACCACAAAGTGTGGTTTCTGGGCACCATTGTGCATTAGCAGCATTTGCTAGTGCTAACAAGAAAGAGCACAGGTTCTGCAAGGTTAGAACGCAGGGAGCTGCCCCTTTGTGAGCTTTCCCCATTTCTAGTCAGTGCCTTCACGCCCAGGTCAGGCTTTGGGCATCGGTTTTACCTACGTGAAGCGCTTCTAGTAATTCTGCCCCTCAGACAGCCTAGTGCAGAGCACGTCCGACCTTAGGCTCCAGGGAACTTCCTCAGGACACCCCATGGCGGAGGGTAATTTTCTGGAGTTTGTTTTGCAGGGATAGCTGGGAGTATGGCCACTCTGCTCCACGATGCGGTAATGAACCCGGCAGAAGGTAATGTCTGTGGTTCCAGGGAGGGACAGTAGGGGACATGCAGAGGGGCAGGAGTGGGCGCAGAGGGTGGGCAGAGCTAAACAGCACTGTTGGAAGCCAGGTCCTCGGAGCCACAGCCTCCTGGGAAGGGCTGGCCCTCAGCTCCTGGCCCTGGATCTGCTGCTGTGTGGGGCCCCTGGGGACAGGCTGGGGTCTGTTGGAGCCAGCTCCCCGGGGACTTGTTTGCAAGCTTTTCACGACTCCAAAACCTATGTGTGCACTTGTGCGTGCTCACGCACATACACTCCTGGCCCTGGTTAACCGTTATCCACCTGAAACAAATTGGGGGGAGCTGTCGAAGCCAGTGCTTAGGGCTGTGTTGTTTATTTATTTTTAAAGTCAAAACGATTTTGGAAAATTTCAAGCGTAAGCAAACATGGAACAGTATTAGGAACTCCTGTGTATCTGTTACCATGCTTCAGAAATCAGCATGTGACCATTTGATCTGTTCTCTTTTTAAAGAGTTACAACTTTTTCATTCCCCTTTTGAATTTTGTGGTGTTACAAAGCCGGTCTTGGCTGGGCAGATAGGAGCTCTGCTCGCTTTTTATGTGTCCCGCCGTTTTTTTATGTGGCTCAGATGTGAACAGTGCGTATGGGGCCCTGGATCTGCTGTGCCTTCGTCTGGGTCATTCCCTACCAGATGGCGGCCTTAGTTGACATGCGGGTCTCTCACAGTTTCCCTATTTGCCAGAAGGGAGAATTAGAGAAAAAGTTCCAACGGTTTAAGTCTCAGGTTATAAATTTGCCTTTTGTGTCTTTTGAGGTTGAAATTTTTTGTTTCCTCTCAGCTGTCCCCCACGTCTTGGTAGGGAGAGGGCTTGTCCTAGCCCTCAGAGCCGTGCCGGGTCACCCTGGGACGCGGGGAGGGGACTTCTCATCCTGGGTGCTCGGTGGACAGACGGGGAAAAGCACTCACGTGCCGGGCCGGAGGGTTAGCTCAGTGGTTCCGGCGCCTGCCTCGCAAGCGCAAGGACCTGAGTTCGATCCCCGGTTACCACATATAATGCTGGGCGTGGTGGCTCA
>PVIC010003757.1:0-67038 GCA_004025085.1 Thryonomys swinderianus | reverse complement strand
TCTCGCTTTGTAGTTCAGGCTGGCCCTGAGCTCACTATGGTGCCCAGGCAAGCCGCCGTGAACTCAGCAATCCTCCTGTCTCTGCCTCCCGAGTGCTGGGATGACAGGCGTGAGCCACCACGTCCAGCATTGTGGTATGCGGTGTTGATTGTTGGTGGGCGTGTCTCCACGCCCAGCATTATATGTGGTTACCGGGGATTGAACTCAGGTCCTTGCGCTTGCGAGGCAGGCGCCGGAACCACTGAGCTAACCCTCCGGCCCTTATTGGTTATTTTTACCTAAAGGCTAAAGGTGTTGAACATTTTATAAATATACTTATTTCCAACCTTTACTTCTGAGAAATGTCTGTTCAGTTTACTTGTCCACTTATTGCTTGAGCTATTTGACTTTTTGTTGTTGAGTTTTTTCGGTTCTTTAGACATTAGCTATTAAGCCTCTCTCCAAGGGTAGCTGGCTGGTAAAGACAGTGTCTAATTCTGTGAGCTCTTTCTTCACTCTACAGATTGTTTTTGCTGTGGTGCAGAAACTTTTAAATTTGATAGAATTTTACTTGTTGATTCTTGCTATGGGGTCCTACTGACCTAGTCTTTGCTGGTGCTTCAAGTGTTTACTCTGTTTTCTTAAAGCAGTTTCAGAGTTTCAGGTCTTAGACTTATATATATATATCTTATTCTTCTGAATTGATTTTTGTGCAGGGGAAGAGACAGGGATCTTGTTTCAATCTCGTACAAGTGGATATCCAGTTTTCCCAGCATCATTTGCTAATGAGACTGTCTTTTTTCCAAAGTATGTTCTTGACTCCTTTGTCAAATGACTATAACAGTGTCAGTTTGTTTCTCTTTTACCTTATTGTGTTCCTTCGATCTACATATATGTCTGTTTTTCTGTCAGTGCTGTGCTGCTTTTGTTACAGAGGCTTTGTATTACAAATTGAAACCAAATGTGATGCCTTCAGCCTCGCTTTTTCTTTTTGGATTATGATTGCTTTACCTCTTCTGGATCTCTTATTTTTTCATATGAATTTTAGAATTTTTTTTCTAGTCCTATGAAGAATACTATTGGTGTTTTGGTGAAGATTGCACTGAATCTATCCCTTGCTTTTTGTAATATGACCATTTAAAATATTAATTCTTCTGATCCTTGAGTATAGTAGGTCTTTCCATATTCCAGTCTCTTTTTAAATTTCTTTCTTCACTGTTCTGCAATTTTCACTGTAGAGGTCTTTTGCCTTTTTGATTAGGTTGATTTCTAGCTTTTTTGTTTATGAGTTTGATGCTATTATAAGTTATTTTCCTGATCTCTTTGTTACATGTTGGTTTATAGAAAAGCTAGTAATTTTAAAATACTGATTGTGTATCTTATATATATTAAAGCTCTGTAAAACCTGTCATGCAAGAGTTCTATTTGTTAAGAAATATTTTGTGGGGCCGGAGGGTTAGCTCAGTGGTTCCGGCACCTGCCTTGCAAGCGCAAAGTCCTGAGTTCAATCCTTGGTAACCACAGACAATGCTAGGCGTGGAGACTCACGCCCACCAGCAATCAATACCACATACCACAGTGCCGGGTGTGGTGGCTCACATCTGTCATCCCAGCACTCGGGAGGCAGAGGCAGGAGGATTGCTGAGTTCGAGGCTTGCCTGGGCTACATAGTGAGCTCAGAGCCAGCCTGAACTACAAAGCGAGACCCTGTCTCAAAAAAAAAAAAAAATTTTTTTTGTGAGCTATGACCGATGTTAGAAAATAATCAGAAGAAATCCAGTATTTTTATCACAGCAGAAATACGTCCGATGAACAAAGATTTTGATATATGATGAAGATATTACTTCAAAAGCCAGTCTTTATTCAGAGAGCAAAGTTAATGATGAGCCATATAACTTGGGATCTTGATCTGCTGCTACTCAGGGGAGTTGTTAAGATTGTGATAGCAAATAAAAGACACAAAGTGTTTTTCTTTATAATATTTTGAGTAAAAATAATATTCCATGAAGCTGTACTTGGCGTTGCATCAAAATACATTGTCTCTTGATGGGAAAGTTATTCATATAAATTTATGGAGATAAACACATTTCTTCATGTTATCAATAAAGCTGGCCATCTGTCAAGAGGATTTATCAGTTTATCGCAAGAAGGTGATTCTATGGTATCAGGTGCCCTAAGACACATTACCATTTGATCTAGCCTGAACCTACCACCTCCAGCTGAGTGATGTTAGCTTTTAGTGTGGAGGATATAACTCTAGAATGAAAGAGACCAGACAGTGGTAGAGGCTCAATCCTGCAGAACTTGACTTTTATCCAGACGTGGTCATTTTCCTCCCTGCTCCGAGGAAGAAATCAATCAAGACTGTTGGGAATATTTATACACTGCATCCTTTCACGGCCACAGCTCATGAGAAAACACTTTCAAGAGTCAAATCAATCAGAGGAAGATTGGAATGTGTTTGCCACAGTTTCCCAAATTTATGTAATGAGTAATTCCGGCTCTTGAGCACAAGAGCCTTCCTTTTGTTATCCCTTCAGTGTGTGAATTATTTTCAGTAAAATTCTCTTTGTATGACCGTGGTGGAGCTGAGTGTGTGGGGCTGGCTGAGCCTCACCAAGTGGGTGCCGGGTCTTCAAAGGGACCTTGACGTGCAGTGGAACGTTCTGTCTTGAGTGGGGTAATACACTGTCCTGTACGTCAGCGAGCCACCCCGCTGGATTTCATCCTTCTCAGTGACAAAAAGATTAATGCACATTTAATGTTGGTTTGCTTAAAAAATTCATACAGTTTTTTAGAATTTCACTAAATTTGGTGACCTTTACGCTGAAACACAGCAAGAGTGAGGACCTGCCCAGGAGGACACTGTTCCCAGCTGTCATTCTCAGACGAGGTTATCACAGCTGCAGAACTGTGTGTGTGTGTCTCACTGGAGAGTGAACCCAGGGGTGCAGAACCACTGATCTACACCCCCCAGCTCTTCTTTCTGTATAATTTTGAACAGGGTCACGCTGAGATGCCCAGGCTGCTATTCAGATTGAGCCCTGGGCTCCGCCTTCCCAGCTGCTAAGGTGGCACGCAGGCCCTCCTGGGCCTAGGAAAGGGAGCATCTTTGTAGTTTAGATTGTAGCTAACCATGTCTGCTTTGTATTTGTTTTGTAAGTGAAAGATGCTGAGTACTCCAGATATTTGTATGGCTCGGGGCCTGCAATCAGAAAGTCTGAGGACAGTATCTCAGTGGACTCCTAGGGCCCACTCTGATATGTCGTGGTCAGTTAGCACTGACTGCTTTTCTTTATCCTCTCTGTGCGTGGGAGTTTTTCAAGCTCTATTTTATTAGTTGTTAGGTTGTTTTATCCTTGTACATGTGCTCATCATATGGGATGATCAGAGTGATTAACATATGAGAACCTTATCACTGTTTCATAATAAGGACATTAAAAATCTTTGTTATTTTACAACATACAATACGCTGTTATTCACTATAATCTCCTTGCCACTGCGCCTGGTGTTGTGGTGTGTGGTTACCAGGGATCGAACTCCCAACTTTGCACTTGCAAAGCAGACACCAGAACCACTGAGCTAAATCCCCAGCTCTCAAAGATTATTTTTGAAAGAGCAGTATCATGGTACAGTCAAAAATGAATGCATAGCTGGGCGTGGTGGCTCACGCCTATAATCCCAGCACTCGGGAGGCAGAGGCAGGAGGATTGCTGAGTTCGAGGCTTGCCTGGACTACATAGTGAGCTCAGAGCCAGCCTGAACTACAAAGCCACACCCTGTACAAAAAAAAAAAAAAAAAAGAAGGCACAGCCCCAAAGTATTTTTGATCTGTTGGAGAGGAGAAGCAGTGCCTCTCTTCCCAGATCTGCTGCCCCAGCTGGGCCCCAGGCTCCCGGAGGGTGCTGCCGCCGGCCACCTGGCTCGCGAGTCGGCCGTGCAGTCCCAGGATGGGAGCGCAGTGCACGGTATTCTCGGTATTCTCAGTATTCTCATCTGCGCATCTGCCCCGTGAACAGCATCTCAGAGACATTTCCATATTAAAATATTCAGTTCTGTTCCCACTCTACATGTTGGCATAGAATCCTGTTGTACAGACATAGAATGATTTATTTATTCAGCGTCCCTTGATAGGCATTTAGGTTCCTTCCAATTTTTTTTTTTTTGCTGTTAAAATTGTGGTATGATATCCTTGCACCACTGTGGATGGATGTATAGGGTAAATACCTAGATATGTGTGGGCGTATTTGAGGCAGTAATTATGATAAATATTGTCATGTGCTCTGCAGAAGCTGCGGATATTTATTTTGTTGCTAATAATATTAGCTTGTTTGTCAGTACTGAGGGTTACGTAACATTTTTATTTTTACCAGTTAGATAGCTGCTATATCAAAGTGTTACTCTACTTTATTAATCATTAACGAGGTTGAACATAGTAGCAAGCACTTAAAAATAATCTTTATTTTCTTCCTGCTTGGAAATGAGTTTTGTGCATCTTGTCAGGTTGTTGGCCTTTTTTCTTACTTGTTTGCCATAACGTTTTTCAAAATGGTAAGGACTTCAGCTTTTTCCTTTGTGTTGCATATCTTGCATATATGCTTGTATTTTGATGTTTAGTGAATATTGTTTTGCAAAGCAAAACGTTTGTCATTAAATGTTGTGAAATTGCACAATCTAGTCTAAATGCCGGTTGCCTGTCACTTGAGAGGTATCCTAAATTGCTTAGTCAGTGAGAAAGATTTGGCGTCTTGTTTGGTCTTCCTAGTGTCCCTGGTGCCAGATCATGCTCTCGCGTTGGAGGAGCTGAGTCTGGAAGCTTTGTCGAGTGACTTCTGTTTTGAATCAGGTAAAACTATTCAGCCTGAACCCTATGGAGTTAGCCAGTGTGGCTGCTTGTGCGGGAGCCTTGCCTGCACCTACTCTTACTCTTGTCCCAGAATTCCACCGTCTCTTCTCTTCTACTTGGCCGCCCGTGAATATGAGCATCCGACCCAGAACCCACTGCGATCTGTATACAAAACTCTTAGCAGCACTATTGTACTTGTTTTCTTTCCCAAACGTGAAGACACAACCAAAGGCTTCTTACACTCGACCTTTCTCTCCCTTTATGGTCAAAAATCACATGACACTTGTGAGATCCAGGGTCGGTTCTAAATTCTTCCTTAGGAAGTGTGTTACAGCACTGCCCATTCTGGTTCATTCTATAGCTTTTGCGACAAAACAAAACAAAAATGGGCAGGTGTTTATTGAACGTCTACAATGTCCAAGGTTTTCAGGGGTAACAGCGTATTTTCCTGCTCCGTGAAGAAGGGGCCGGTTAAAAGATCTGGTGCAAACTGTCTGTGAGAAGCTGTGGAAATGTTAGGAAGGTGCTGAATTGAGAACGAGGTTGTAGACATGGTGGTTTTTGATCTGAAATCTGAGTAAGTGAAAGAAGTCCTATTCTCTTAAGTATGTTCTGTTTTTGGATTGTTTGGTACAAGCTAGACTTTTATTTGTTTCTATAAAGGCAAATATTTATTCACTAAAGGAACAACGAAGGTGGATGGTTATTATCTGGAATTATATCTTTAATTAAAAAAATCTCTTCCAATTCAGTCTTATCGTCCACCATTGTAATGGTGCACAGGAATTTTATTGTGATGTTTAATAAATCGACCAGCAGAGGGCACTGCACACTGATGGTCTCCATGCTGGACGAGGCCCTGCGGGTACTCCAATTCGTCAGCCTAACTCAGTCGTGTAGGCAAGTGCTTTGCTGGTCTGTTTCAGACATAAATGTATGTTTGAAATTTCAGGATGACTGAAGATATCAGGCTGATGGCATGATAGAATATTTCTCTTTTTTGTGGTAACAGAAACAATGTATGTACGCCATGTCTACACGGCTGTGAATGTAGCTATGTTACTGAAGAGAAGGTAACGTGACTTCTTGGCTTCGAGATGCCCTTTGCAAATCTTGCTGGTTTCCTCCTGTGGTTTATTTCTCAGCCACAAACTAAGGCTATAACACTGGTTCCTACTGCATTTTATTTTCAACACTGACACAGGCATTATTGTTTGAATAGCATGAAAATGTGTTTCTGCACAAATCCTTCTCATATACGTTTGCAAAGATATTTTAATTTCTATTTTACCCTTACTGACTTGGGGTTTCCAGAATACTTTTAAACATAATTCTTCTCTTTTATCTCCCCATTAAACATTTAAAAGGTGTATTTCTGTGTATGTGAACATATTTGCATTTGATTGTACTTGGCCACGGGGAGCCACTCTGGGCTCCTGGCTGGTAAGTGTCAGGTGATGTTTGTATTTTGCATTTAAGGAGCAAACTAAACTGACTCGGCCAAATGCCATTTACTGGATCTGCCACAGACTGGCTGTGGGATGTAAATTACAGGCAGTATCAGAGTCCCAAGTACCCAGTCGTAGAAATACAACCGAGAATGGAAAAATTTCTCATAGTAGGAAAAAAAAAAACCCAAAGAAAGTTTATGTGTACAGGATCCCTTATCTCTGAAGCTGTAACTTGCATCCTGCTAATGTCTCACTTGTGTTTTAGATGTATCGAATGGTGGTTTATAGTAAATTTCCACCTGTGAATGAATGCTCACTGCCTGGTATCATGTGGAAAACAAGTTACAGCATCCTGCAATGCCTTAATCTGCGCTCAATTTACCTAGTAGTTTCATTGCTGGTATAAAAGAAGGTTAGTCATATAATGAAGCTCTGGTCTAATTAATGCCACTGAATATTACTATGGACTCTCCTGTGGGAAATCGATCTATTCTGAATCATACTGAATAACAGCTCTGCAGTTTGTTGCGTTTCTGTCTAGGTTAAGGCGCTACTTTACACAGAATCATATATGTAAGTCATTTATCTTTGAAAAGTTGTAAGGAAATTAGCTTTTGCCCTCTGGTTCTCCTAGCGTGCGGCCTGGAAACCCACTTAAATGGGCATTCCAGATCGGGTTACAGTGCCCTCTTGTGGTCATAGACCTTCAGGCAGGTAGAATTTTTCACTTCTTTCTGGCTTCCACGGCCTTTTGGATTGGCGTGGGAACTAGAATGGAAATAACGTGGATTTGTTTTGTTATATACAAGGAAAATATTGAAACAGACAATACTAGGAATATTAATGACAACCTTTGAGTGCAGATTATAATTTGATACTCTAAAGATTAGATTTCAGTCATTAGGGTGATTATGAAAAGTGATTAGTGCTTTTTTGTTTTTTTGAGACAGGTCTCGCTTTGTAATTCAGGCTGGCCCTGAGTTCACTATGTAGCCCAGGCAAGCCTCGGACTCAGCAATCCTCCTGTCTCTGCCTCCTGAGTACTGGGATTATAGGTGTGAGTCACCACACCTAGCACTGTATGTGGGTACCAGGGATTGAATTTAGGACCTTGTGCTTGCGAGGCAGGCGCTGGAACCACTGAGCTAAATCTCTGGCCCTGATTGGTGCTTTTTAAAAAAATAATTTATTTTAATTATTTTTTGAGACAGGGTCTCGCTTTGTAGTTCAGGCTGGCCCCGAGCTTACTATGTAGCCCAGGCAAGCCTCGAATTCAGCAATCCTCCTGCCTCTGCCTCCCTAGTGCTGCGATTACAGGTGTGAGCCAGCGCGCCCAGTGATTAGTGTTTTTAATTTGTACTAAGAGAGCCCTTTTTCTTTGTCTCAGATTGCTCACTGCTAACCAGTTCAGTAACTGCACTCACTGATTCCAACCGCCTCGAAGGTTGGGCTCAGGACCTGACCTCTTAGGGGTCTTCGGGGAGGTCTCCAGCCCCACTGCCTAATTAACATTCGTCCATTGACACAGTAAAGGCTTGGGAGACCTTGCTTCCCCTTCCTTTACATGCAGTTATCCGGGGTCCTTTCGGGAAGGACGATGACAGTGCTGTGGCCGAGTTCTTCAGTTTGGGTTCTGAAGGCAGCGGGGCTAGGTCGAGAGCAAAGTCCATGAATTTAATCAAACAATTCCCCCTCACGCCTCGGTTTTGTCATCTGCAGAATGAGTGCAATAACTCACAGCCGTGAAGAGTAGGTGCCTCTCACCTGCAAAACATCGAGTGGCCGTTGTTCGTTATTGTAACAAAATCAGAACTGATATGAAACTTGGCTTTTCTTATACTAGTTTTATTTTAAATTAAGACTTTCGTTTTTAGAGCTGTTTTAGGTTTACAGAAAAGTTGAGCGCCAGAGACTGACCTTACACTCTTCTGCCCCGCCCATGCCCAGGTGATTCTGTTTACTAGCGTCTTCCACTAGGGCGGTGCGTTTGTCACACTTGGGGAAGCGGGGTCAGTATGCGGTCAACAGAGGCGAGTAGTTCACGGCAAGGTTAACCCTGAGGGTGTACGCTGTGTGCTTTTGGCCTGAGTAACAACTGTTACGCCTCACCATAATATCCCGTAGAATATTCTCCCTGTCCTAGAAATCCTCCACGCCGTCACACGCATTCCCCCTCTCCTCCAGCTCAGTGACTCCGAGTCCTCCGGCCACCTCTACACTTTGGCCTTTGTCACAGAGTCTTCGCTTTGGAAGCGCGCAGTTTGCAGGCTCTTCAGACGGGCTCCTTCCACTTAGTCTTTGGTGGGGGCGGGGTCTTCACGAGCTCTCCGGACGGGAAGTGGCCTCAGCTGCGCAGTCTCCCCGTGTGGCGATACCACAGCTGTGACCCGTTCACCTCTTCGTCTCTGCAGTGTTTTGGCGGCTTCGTGTCCTGTGATTCCCACTACGGTGAGCCCCTGAAGGAAAAGCGCTCTGGCTTAGACGTGGTCATGGCATTGGAACGTGGGATAACCTCTGATAAACGTTGTTTGTGTGATTAAGAGAAGTAGAAAGAAAAAGCTCTTCAGCCCCAGGAGCAGGGGTAGGTGGCATGGAGGGCCAGCTCTTAGAGGGCTGCTGGGAACGATTCCAGGCATTAGCTTCCTTCTCCGTGGGAACCTGGGGGTGCAGTGGTGCTGGAAGCAGGTTCTTTACCTGAGTCTGCTTCGACCCCAGGTTTCCCGAGCGGCTGCACCGGGCCCTGCATGGGGCCAGCTTCCAGCTTTCCCGTGACGCCTGCTCGCGGGGAGGTGCTGGTGGTGGCTGTCGCATTGCTGCTCAGAGAAGAGTGAGAGTGTTCGGGGGTGTGGAGGGCTGTTGTATGATGGGATAAATCGTAGCTCCCTGGTGATATCTATAAACGTGTCCTCAAACCGTGCGTCTGTTGCTCAAAGCCCAGGAATGAAGCGTTCACTATTTAATGGCTGCTGAAGAGGAAATTTTAGGATTTTCCCTGGCAGGGTAAAAATAAGTCATGTTGTTGGTGGTGGGGGTTGTTATTCATATTGAAGTTATAAACAGAAAAACACGAGGGAAGACTGATGCTCAATGTAGAAGTCACCTGAAAGAAATCTTTGTCTGAAATTTTTTTTTAATAGAAGAAAAACATTTCTTCCTTGGCCTTGTGTCTTCAGGGAGATTGGTTATTTATTCAAGAAGAGGAAAAGATTTGAGATATAATCATTTGTACCACTTTTTAGTTGAAACACGGAGGACTAGAGATCCACTCTGAGTGGAGGCTGGCCTTTAAATTGTCTTCAAATGTCCCATTTCATGTGGGGAGAGGGCCAGACAGTAGGGGGAATTAACTGCGAAATGCGTGACTTCACCTCCCCTTTCTCTGCTAGTGGAGGGGGATCCTGACCCCAGAGTCAGGGCACGGCCAAGTCTGTGCCGGGCGTCATGGCACGGGGCGGCTGCCAGCACGTCAGTGTGTCTGCAGCGGGAGGACTCCACGTGCCAGCGGGGCACACAAGGCGGCCTTAGGGAGCGGAGCGTGCGCGCAGGGACCGTGGGAGGCGGGCTCTCTAGCGACAAAGGGCGAGGTGACCCTGGCTGCTGGAGCAGGACTCGATGACTGCACTCGAGCTGCGCATGGGGCAGACCGACTGAAGCCCGCCCCTCACGGACAACCAGAAGTGTTTCTGGCGCGTGGCAAAGGGCGTCCCTTGGCCTGTGCGTCCCTCGGGAGGAGGGCGGAGAGGGAACTTGAGGTCGGGCCGGGAGAGGCGCTCCTGGCTGCCCCAGGTGGAGGTCGAGGCAGCGGTTAACACTGGTGTGGCTCGTAAGTCTTGCATCCCACGTAGGGGGGTAGGTCGGAGCTGTCCAAGGGAGGGTGAGAGGCTGGTGACGGTTAGTTAAACGCAGTCACGCTGCTGATCACAGTAACCAGCTCACCTTTCCCCCCACCAGTGGCAGCCTGTGTTTCCGGAATATTTTATCCTGTTCTCAGAGGCATTTTTCAGAATGCTCTTGCAGGAAATTCATAAAAGGAACCCAATACACTTACCGGAGCAAATGAGGGAAATGTCCTCCAGTTGCTCCACACCCCAGAGCAGGGGAGTCATGAGCCCTCAGTGTCTGGTGTCCTCAGTGGGACGCAGAAGTTCAGTTTTTTTAAGGTCCCACGGGCCCTCCTCTGAAGGCGAGTTCATGCATTTGGGCCACAAAACACAGTGTTTCTTTGTGCAGAGTGGATTTGGAATTTTCATTTATTTTGAATACTACATCATTTTGTTCTCTGGTGGAATTTTTCACACACCAGCGGATATTCTCCAGAGTCACACCCCACAGAACAGGTCCCGGCACGGCTGCCCGGCTTGACGGTGATCACTGCATTTATTGTCAAAGACAGTGTCGTCGGAAGTGTCACTTACTGCGTTTGAGCTTCCTTTACCCTAGCGTGGCTTGTTTTTGTTCCTGGGCATTGTTATGTTTTATTCCACAAGCGCAGAAGATAAGGCATGAGAGGGCCGCTTCTAAATTTGCAGATTTTGATAAATCTATTTAAATTTAGAGTATTTTTCTCTTATTTTTTATTTACCTCTAGGGAGACACTTAAAATCCAAACTCAGGCTTCTCCTCGCACCGCTCGCTCTTGACTGTCTTCTCCCCTGAGCGTCTGTCTGTTCGCGGAGAAAACGTGATAAAGCTCCTAATTTGTCTCTTTATTGCGAGGGGTTTGGTGACCAGAGAGGGCCACCCAGGACGCACAAGCGGAGCCTGGCTCCGCTCCAGTTCTGCTTGCGTCCTCGTCTCCACGTGGCGGCGAGGTGCTCGGCAGCTCCAGCCCGGGCTCCGCACCCGCAGCGGCCGCGGGAGGTTTAGGCCGGTTGTTAAAATCCTGATGAGAGTTAATGCGCGTCGAACAGGGATTTACATTCTAGCTGGGGAGTCATTAAAAATGAATGCTATGCTGAGCTGTTTTATCTTGGCTTTGGCTTTGGGAAAAGCCTCTAATAAAGGCTTCTAAGAAAGTCCATGAATAGATTGAAAGTCCCTTCGTGTTCATAATAGATATTTTGCAGTAAAGAATTCGTGATGTGTGGTTGCAATCAGTGTACAGTCGTCACCACCAGGGCTGGGAATTATGACTCCTGAGACTTCTCAGGCGACTCTTTAACCTGGTTGGGCGGAGAGCGAGAATATTTATGTTCGTAAATTAAATCTGCAGCAGACAGATTAGCCGATTATGGACGATGACAAGCTTTGCTCGGCGTTGTCAGTAATAATACTGTATGTAGGGGGACAGTGGGACCGCGACTCCGACAGCAACTATCCAGAGATGTGTTCCACAGATAATTGGTTCAGCTTTATGAGCTTTATTGTTATCTTGGTAATGTGCTGATAGCCAGGGTCTCAGCCTAAGCACAGCTGTGTGGAAACGGGAGCGCCCGAGGTTAGAGACAGTGCATGCAATTACTCAGCCACAGCTGGGTGACAGGTGACTTCAGAAACACGGAGATTCCAATCACAGGGCTCTGAAGTTTGGTAAAGACTGTTCCTTGGATAAATAAAATATGAAATGTGTGCCGATCCCGTGGAAAGAAGTTCTGAGAGGTAGCCCTATTAACAGAAAGAAAGCATGTTGCATTAAAGGTCAGATGAACTACTTTTAAAATATCGGAGACAGGAGAAGAATAATTTAAATAGCCTTTAGGGAGAGCACTTTTGGATGTCACTTTCAGTTACTGAGATAATTGAAATCCTCATTTCTAAATTCACAAGTTTTAGTGAAATTACGGAACCAACACACATGTAAACACACATGTGAACCCCACACATGTAAATAAGAGCTTGTGATTCAGCACACACCTTTTATAAACAAAGATACTTAGGGTGAGTAGAAACTGATATAAAATTTCCTTTAGATCCTTGGGTTCATGAGAGGGAGCCGGACTGTAGCAAATGAAGTGAATCAAATGTTGGGGCATCCAGACCATCTCACACTCTTCCTCTATACACGGGGGTGTCCGTGCAGGGCAGATAAAGTGGGAGACCTGCTGAGGGGGACGGAGGAGGCTCAAAATCTGCCTAACGTATTAAAATGTTCACCAGAATGTGTATAATTTGAAATTTCAGTGCTCTTGCAACCGGGTTGCTGGACTTAGCAAATACAGTGCAGGATGTCATTTTAACAACAGAGTCACAAATCAGCAAAAGATACTTTATTCACCTTTAATGGACTTTTTTTTGGGGATTAACTCTAGGTTTACAGTGACGTTGAGCAGAAAGTAGCGACGGCCCTTTGGCCTGGCTCCGTGCAGGCGCAGCCTTGTTTTCACGTGAGGGACGCTGACTCCCCCAGAGGGGCTCGTGCCGCTGAGCCATTATCCCGCGGAACCCTTAGTACACATGAGGGCTAACACGGGGTGTCGCATTCCTTGTGGGTTTTAACAACCACCCACCATGATAGCCATGATGAGTTCCAGCGTAGCCTGGGCCACATAGAGAGTTCAAGACCAGCCTGAACTACACAGTGAGACCCTGCCGCAAAAAATTAATTAATTAAATAAAAATAAATAAATAAAATAAAGTAAAAAGGGGAGAAAGATGAAGAAAGGGAAAAACGGCCGGGGATGTAATTCAGTGTGAAGATCCTGGGTTCTATTCCCAATACCCACTGAAGAAAAGGTCTCACTAATTTGCCTAGCCTGGACTCTGACTCAGGCAGCTGGTAGCAGTTGTGTGCCCTGGTCCAGCACTTCCTTTTCTTGTGTACGTTCTAGTGTTTACTTATAAAAAGAACATAAGATGTACATTTTTCCTTCCATGTGATGTCTGAAGTTGGATGAGTTATCTGAGGAGTTTCAAAGAAGGCACCACCTGGGGATGCTTCTGTTTGCTCCAAGGCACCTGACTGTTCACACATGTCGTCATTGTGAGACGGACCAGGACCTGATTTTGTCAGCAAACTAAGACAGGTGGACTGCTGGTGAAGCTCCTGAACCAAATTGGGAAAGCCATTTTTTTTTTTTTTTTTTTTGTACAAGCGGAGTGCTAGTTGATTAACAGTGGAAACAAAAACTTCATCATAAGGTTTGTGAGTCGGGCAAAGGTACTTGGCTTCTTAGAAGGTCTGCACCAGTGTCTGCCAGAAGAGGCTGCTTTGCTGAACTGTAGAGCTTACTGCTGGCCGGGATAGCCCCTGGGACTGGGACTGGATGGCAGGGCAGACGGAGACCTGTTGTAGACACCAGTCACACCATACTTTGTTCTCAGGGGAAGGCTAGCCGCTGTTTGTGTTAAAAACTTAAATACACTATTAGGTTAAATTAGGTCTTGTAATTGGTGTAGTTATTTCAACTTGTTTATTTGTGCTCTTATCAAACTTGTCCGTAATAAATTATGATTTTGCAGGTTATAGGTTTCAGACGCAATTCCCCTATGGTTATTTAAAAGTAATCAGGTCTTATTTCAGCCAAGATGTAAGACTTTTAAAAAGAAAAAAGATGTGTTACTAATTATACTTGCTGATGAGTAAACATCCAGGGATCATGCAGAGTAAACTTTATTCAGTAAAGACAAAGAAATAGATACAAAACAGGCCAAGAAAACCCTTCTGGTATATCTGGGTGCAACTCTGTGCAAAAACCGCAGCTGGAGTTCCACTGTGCAGTTTGCAAAGAGCTCATTGCTGGATCCACCAGACCTCCCTTGTAAGGTGACTGGGGAGCAAAGGCTCCCTCACGGGTCATTTTCATTAAATGGTCAATGGCAATTTTAGATTTATGCGATGTTTGGCTATAATTTTGCTTAAATTAAGCACTTCAATTTTAAAGCTTTTATCAGTAGTCGATATGGGTGTTGAATTCAGATTTCAATTCAAATTTCAATAATGATAATAATCACTGTATAATTTACTAATTATATATGGCCAGGGGAGACATGTTTGAATTGGAAACAGAAAAACCTGGCGTGCTTGATGAATAAAACAAGGCAATGTTTTATATAGTTTACTAATTTTTACTATAATATATTTTGTCTTACACTTTTATAAACATGTATATTTAAATTATCATGTTGCATTTCTTCATGAGATAAAAAGGGAGTAACCTAAAAAAGATAATTGGCTTTTTTTTTTTTTTTTAGTTTTTTTGAAACAAGGTCTTGCTTTGTAGTTCAGGCTGGCCCTGAATTCACTATATAGCCCAGGCTGATCTCGACTCACAGCAATTCTCCTGCCTCTGCCTCCCAAGTGCTGGGATGACAGGCATTGTGATATGTGGTACTGGGGATCAACTCAGGACCTTGCAGTAGCCAGGCAGATGCCAGAACCACTGAGCTAAAGAAGATATTTAATATAGACATGGGTTGACATTGGAGATTTCAGGCGTATTTATTTATTTATTTATTTATTATTTTTGAGACAGGGTCTCGCTTTGTAGTTCAGGCTGGCCCTGAGCTCACTATGTAGCCCAGGCAAGCCTCGAACTCAGCAATCCTCCTGTCTCTGTCTCCCGAGTGCTGGGATTACAGGCGTGAGCCACCATGCCTGGCCCTGTGGTATGTGGTATTGATTGCTGGTGGGCGTGAGTCACCACGCCCAGCATTCTATGTGGTCACTGGGATCAAACTCAGGACCTTGTGCTTGTGAGGCAGGCGCCAGAACCACTGAGCTAAATCTCCAGCCCCAGGTGTATTTACTTTAACACAAGTTTTTTTTTAATGTTATTTTTTGTAATTAAAAGATATTTAATTTCTGGTTTTTCCAAAAAAAAAAAAAAAAGGTGACAGAATTTTTTAGAATTTAGATCTAGGACAATATTTACTCTTGAATTTCATCCTCGTGATGGATTTTTAACCTGTGTGCACTACTGCAAAGGAGAATGGCTAAAAATATTGCAACTAAATGGGCACCAAATGTGCTCCTAACGGGCAGTGACACTGGATTATATAAATCAAAGTTAATGATGGTTGTTAGTCTCCATTTTCTACAGGTCTGTTTCATCTTATGACTCTGTCTTTGGTGACATGGACACTTCCTGCCTTTTTTCCTGCATTCTTCTCACTTTATATCTGCTTTTTCTTTAATGTGAGCTTGAATCATGGCAAATCATCTTGCTCATATATTCTTTTCATTTTCTCTCTCTACTTTTACGTTAGTCCTTTTAATTCTGGTTCTCCCATATTCTTTCTAATTTTTATACACAAATAGTGCTTATCTCAGGTACTGAGAATTCTTCTGACTTAAACTTTTCCTCATTTTCGAATATGATCCAAAAACTATTGAGCCGAGTGACTCACTGGATTAAAAAGGTTGTGATTAAATATGCTAATTTATACTTTGACTGATAGAAACCAAACATGATTAGCCGTACAGTAAACATATCTGAGAAATGATTTGTGCCCTTCTAGGCAAAATTGGATAAGATTTGTGAGGAAGGTATGTAACCTGCTTTGGGTATTCACACTTCCCTTGCAGGTGTCCTCTGTGTCTCTGCAGCACTACGCCTGTTATAGAAGTAAATACTGGCGTTCTGGACCGAGGCTGTGGGCAATGCTTATGTCGCTACATGTGCCTGCGTAGAATTTTAAACCAATTTTTGGTCTGTTTATTGAGTCTGGACATATGCTCAATTCTGTCTGGGTTTTCTGTCTTACAGTGTTGAGAGAGCAAATCGAAAACTTTGTGTCTTTTTGGAAAAGTAAGCATGTTTATATGATACTTTGATGATTCTAGAAACTTTCTAAATTTTGCTACACACCCATTCACCCACACACAAATATTTGCCCATAAATTTTGTATTAGGAAAATAATAATCGCTCATAAAAACCAAAAGCATTGATACCCTTCTCTCGTGAGTTTTCCTTAGTTATCACTGGCTGTCTGTTCTCGCCATCTTTTCCTTTGTGTTTATAGCAGTGGCTTAAACTTGGAGTATGCCTCAGAATTTATCAGAGGGGCTATCCAGACAGGCTGCTGGGTCAGCCCCTGCTGTTTCTGATTCAAACCACTCTAATTTTATTTAGTAAGTCAATGCTTTTTTTGTCTTGCTTTTATGTACATTATCCTTTATTTAACCTATCTTCCTACTGAAGTTGATTGAGACCAAGTTTTTAATTTCTGAACGTTATTTTTTACATTTTTTTCATAATGGTATTATCATTTATAGGTAGAATTTTTCCACAGCAGTCTCTGAATAAAATAGGCTTTTTTTAAAAAAAGAATTTTTTACTGCATTATCTCTTTTTCCTTTTTAAAAGGTTTGTAAACCAGGTGCATGTGGCACTTAGAACAGTTTCTCACAACTGTCCAGATGTGGCTGATACTGTTGATCTGGGACTTACACTAAGAGGCTACTGATATATAAAATGCTATGTGCAAGAAATTGTTTTGCCTGGTTTCCTTTATCAAATTTATCTCAGTGGAGGCATCCAATTAATTTGCATTCAAGAATGCTGGTCAGCAAATGAATGGATAAAGAAAATGGGGCCTATGTACACAATGGAGTGATTGATTCAGTTATAGGAAGAATGAAGTCATGATATTTGTAGGAAAATGAATAGAACTAGATACCATTATGTTTATTGGAATAAAATAGACTCAGAAAGACAAGTACCATATGTTTTGTTTGGAGAGAGTGGGGGAGGGAGGGATGAAGGAATGAAAACAAAAGGGAGACTATTGGAGAAGAGGAAAGAGATGAGAGGGAAGGGTCTCTTATTTGCCTCTCTATTGCTAAATAATATGTTTAATCTGTTCTTGATTTTTAAATTTTAGACATTTAATTGTCTTGCAAGAAGAATCCTTCAGTTAGAAAAGCAAAGCTCTGTGCCCTCATCTTAGTATGTATGTTTTACTATTGTTATTTCCAGCTGTGTACTTTTTACTTCCTTTTTTGTTTCTCATTAGATTAAATAGGATTAGTATTTCTGGATTTCTTAATTTGTTATATGAAGGTATCAGTAGCATTGCTATTTCAGCACTTACTACTTACCTTTAGTTTCCTGTACCTTTACATTGCACATGTAATTTTTGATCTCATTCTTTAGCTGTAACTGTCTTTATTGCTAATTGTTTGAGAAAGGATTTAAAATAAAATAGTTTCCATGGTTTAACTACATACTTAGATTGACTAGAGAGCTATGTAGGTGTTTGTTTTTGAACTTTTTGTTTTATATGGGGTTTTTATTGCTTTTCCTTTTAACTTGGCTTCTTTACCTTTCCTATAGCCTCATTTCAAAATAACATGATTTCTTTTATTTCCTTTTGCCCAAGACTTGCCTTTCTTCTATTTTGTGCACTTTTCTTTGTTCTTAAGTGATTTTTGTCTGTGTTTGGTAAACAGCTGTTATCCTGATACTTCTTCATAGTTCTCAGTTGGATCCACTCTGTTCTAAGTCTTCTGATTTCCATTTTCTCTTTCTTGATTTAGTCCTTCCTCTTGCTTAACTAAACCCTTAATGATCTTCCCAAGAGAGCAGCCAGTCCCCGCATGTTTGAAAATGTCTACCATCCAGTGTGATTCTCTTTCCTTTTTAGATGATGTTTCCTCCGTCTTCTCTGAAAGCTAAATACTGCCCCCCCTTTTTTTACAATTCTCATTCTTGAAAAAATTAAGTATTTTCTCTTTTCTATTATGTGTATTTGCAGTCTAATAGATTAGAAAAAAGCCTGATTTCCACTCTAATTTTATTTAGTAAGTCAATGCTTTTTTTGTCTTGCTTTTATGTACATTATCCTTTATTTAACCTGTCTTCCTACTGAAGTTGATTGAGACCAAGTTTTTAATTTCTGAACGTTATTTTTTACATTTTTTTCATAATGGTATTATCATTTATAGGTAGAATTTTTCCACAGCAGTCTCTGAATAGAATAGACTTTTTTTTTAAAAGAATTTTTTACTGCATTATCTCTTTTTCCTTTAAAAAAAATAATCTAGGGGTCAGTTTATTTACTTATTCTAAAATCTTGGCATTTATTTTGCCTTTTTATTGCAGGATTTCCTCAAATGTTTAAGAATGAGGCATTAGTGGGGAAGATGGATTATCTGTATATATTTATCTGGGCTACAGAAGGCCATACATGTGGGCTGATATGATGTGGGAGCAATATGGTAAATCCCATAGGGCACACTTTTTCACATAGTCCCCAAATCTAAGTCGCAGGTGCTCCTCTTAGTGTTCTGTCCCCTGTGACCACTGTCCAGTTTCTCTGTAACAGCGCGCCTGACTTCTTGAGGGAAGATCATCTTTTATTTTGGCTTGGATTATAAAACATGCCTTCCAGGTGTTTTGCTTAGAAAGTAGGGACAGGGTGAGAAATCACCCATAGGCTGATTTTATCCTCCTTCTTACTCCTACTTGCCTTGTTTCCTGGTACCTGCAAATTAGTGACTGCCTGAGGCCCCTTCACACTTCTTGCACTGTGGTTTTTCCTGCCACACTTTGTCACTTTACCCTCCTGAATCTATACAGTCTGAACATCCTTTGCAAATCTTCTTTGCATTTAAACAACTGCTATGGACCTTTCCTTTCCTTGATTGTCATTCCAGTGATGTCTGAGAAATGGAGGCAGTAAAAGCTTGCTCTCATTCTTATGTTTAAAATATAAAATGTCATGTTTAACAATCTATATTCAAAGTGTGGTGTATCTCGTGTTCATGACACTGTGACTTAGAAAGATTTGTTATGTTTTTGAATTTTAAAAGTAACGAGTGACTTGTTCAAGAAAACTAGTTTACAGAATGAGCTATCGGTCACTGAATCTCTGACCAAATCCACTGTGGGAAATGATTTTACCTGGAAGATGATCCAGCCCAGCCCTGCCCAATAGCACTTGCTGAACCGTGGAAATGTGCTGCGAGCCATCCTGTCTGCTGTGGCTTATGTGGGTCTTGAGCCCCTGAAACCTGGGTATTGTGACAGCGGAACTGAATTTTGAATTTTGATCATTTTAACTAAGTCAAATATGAATGGCTCTTGTTGAACAGACAGTTCTAAATTACGGGTTTATCATTTTTCATTAGCATTTATCAAAGGGAATCCTATTTTAAAGTATATGACAACTTTTAGTCTTCTTGAAATACCTGTTGTTATGTTCAGTCTATCAAACATTAGTTCTTTAAAGGGAGTATGTTCTATGTTCTGTCTTGCTCACTCATGTGCCTTTAGGGCCTATAACAGTGCCTGGCACATAGTGGGTGTGCAAGGGTATTAGTTGTTTTGGGGAATAGATGATCGAGCAAGAAAATAAGATTGTTAGAGGGCAGGTAGACATGGGCTTCCACAGGCCATATCTGAGTGGGGATTTCTGAGCAGTGCTGACTTGTAAGGTACAGATACATCACTTTCCACTTTGAAACATCAGGTAAGCAAAGCTTTTGTGTTATGGATTTTATATATATATATATATATTTCATGAAAAGTTTTTATTCTGCTTGGAGGTCAATTTGCCTTTTTTTTTTTGGAGACAGGGTCTCGCTTTGTAGTTCAGGCTAGCTCTGAGCTCACTATGTAGCCCAGGCAAGCCTCGAACTCAGCAATCCCCCTGCCTCTGCCTCCTGAGTGCTGGGATGACAGGCGTGAGCCACCTCGCCCGGCTCAATTTGCCTTTTTCTTTTTCCCCTTTTACTTAGCTAAATCTTCTGTTTCCTTTAACGTTCAGCTGGGGTTGATCTAATATTCCTTGTTTTCTTGGGATATTCTTTGGTTGAATCTCTCAACTCTATGGCACACAGCTCCCTCCTCCCACAGCCTTAGACAAGGTGCATCCACTTAGTCCTGTTAGCTGCTCTCACCTGCATGATTACATCTCCCTCAAGACTGTGGCCCTCTGGAAGTCACTGCTGTGGGGTACTTAGCTCTGACACTAGCACAATACCTGACACGTGACCAACACACTTATTCACAGGAATTGCCAACTGCACCATTGTATGTAGGACTAAAGTATTTAATATTACAGAATTTTTGTGATTTTGATTGCTATTCTCTTATTTGTAGTTACCATAGTTTGATAAAAAGGATTTGTCTTTCTTTGTATTTAATTGTACATTTGATGCTATTTTTTATACTTTTTTATTTTATTAGTATGTATTTGCAATTCACGCAGTTTACAGTCATCTTGGGGAGTGGTGCATGCACATTTTGCAGCTTTTTCTTCTAATCCCTTTGTCTTTCCCTCACCCTCATCCCTTCCTGTTTTGGTTGCCTTATCTTTTCCTACACACTAAAGATATTATTTGTTTCAGCTCATGCTGTGGCATGTAATGTTTACACTGATCAGAGTTATTAGAGTCATGCAATGGCATATTTTTATTAATCTCATTTCCCCTTCTTCTCATCCATAACACAACCTCTGTATTGGAGATCTGTCCCCTTGTCCCTTTCTATCCTCATTTATCATCTTCATTGTTTGTACTATGCCTCATTCAAATGAGAGATACCATATTTAAGCTTATGTATCTGAGTTACTTCACTCAGTGTTATATTTTCTAGGTATGTCCATTTTCCTATAAATGCCTCAAATTTGCTATTGTTCACAGCACAGTAGTATCCCATTATATATAGATGTCACATTTTGTTTATCTAATCATCTGTTTATGGATGTCAGGCTGCATCCAGAATTTAGCTATTATAAATTTTGCTGCTGTAAATGTTGGTATGTGTGTATTGCTATAGTATGAGGACTTAAATTCTTTGGGGAAGATACCTAGGAGGGAAATAGCTGAATGGTATGGAATTTCTAATTTCATTTCTTTGAGAAATCTCCACATTGCTTTCCATAGTGGCTGTTCTAGTTTGCATTTCCAACAATGTAGGAGGGTTCTCTTCTTCCAGAGCCATGCCAGCATTTGCTATTGTTTGATTTCCACTGATTGCTATTCTTTTTTAAGAATTTTTTATCTTTATTGGTACATTGTATATACCCATTGTGGTAACACTCAATACTGGGAATTTGTACCAGTATATGAGACAATATAATTTTCATTTTTTTCCCGTTCCCCTAAACCCCCCACAACCCTCCACCCCCTGAATACATAAGCTTTGTTTCCCTTTTTTAAAAATGACCATCACATTCTTCTTTACCCTCATTACTCACTCCTCTACCATATATTGATTGCTATTCTTTCCAGAGTAAGATGGAATCTTAGTTTTTTAAATTTGCATTTCTCTAATGGCCAGAGTCATTAAACATTTTTTTATACATTTGTTGACCATCTATATTTCTTCCCCTCTGAAGTGTCTGCTCCTTTCAATTGACAATTTCTTGACTGGGTCAGTAATTAAGAAATTTTAAATTTTTTGAGTTTTTATATATTCTTGATATTAATTCTCTGAGAAGTAACTGAATTTTTTCCCATTCTATACATTGCCTTTTTACTGATTGATTCTTTTGCTGTAAAGCTTTTTAGTGTGATATAGCCCTATTTGCTGATTCTTGCTGCTATTTCTTGTACAGTTGAGGTTCTGTTTAGAAAATGTTTTCCCACACAGCTTCAAATGTTTCACTTACTATGGTTTAACGTTTCCATTTAAATGTTTAAATCTTTGATCCATTTTGACTTTAGTTTTGGTACATAGTAAGAGATAAGAATCCAGTTTCATTCTGCAGATAACCAGTTTTCCCAGCAACACTTGCTGAATAGGCTAAATTTCTTTCAACATATGCTTTTGGACCCTTTGATGAAGATGAGATGTTGAATATGTCTGGGAAGATTTCTGTATGTTCTAGTCTGTTTAATTGATTCATGGGCCTATTTTTGTGCAGTGCCAGTTTTTACTGCTATTGTTTTGTAGTATAGCTTGGTCTGGTGTTGCTATGCTGCTTGCTTTGCTCTTATTGGTCCAGATTACTTTCCTATTCAAGGTTTCTTCTGGTTCCATATGAATTTTAGGACTGCTTACCTAGATCTGTAAAATATGTTGTCTGTAATTTGGTTAGGACTACACTGAATCTGTATAAAAGTTTTGGAAATGTGGCCATTTTTGCAATACTGGTTATGCCTATTGAAAAGCAAAGAACATCGTTCCATTTTCTGATATCCTCTTTGCAGCAGAGTGCTTCAGAGTACTGTAGATTTATTAGTAGAGATATTTCAATTTCTTAGGCTAATTCCTAGATAATTTCCTTAAAATGACTGTCAGTGGTATTGTTTTCAAAATTTCCTTTTCAACCTGTTCATTGTTGGTATACACAGTGCTAGCAATTTTTGTGTGTTGATCTTAGGTCTTCTTACTTTGCTGAACTTGATTATTAATTGTAAGAGGTTTTTTTTTTTTGGTGGAGTTGTTTGGGTCTTCTATATAGAGAATCATGTCATATACAGATAATGATAATTTGAGTTCTTCTTTTCCTATATATATTCCTGTTATTTCTTTCTTTTGATTAATTGCTTTGGCTAATACTTCAGGTACTATGTTGAATAACAGAGGTGATAGTGGATATCCTTGTCTTGTTCTTGATTTTAGAGAGAATGCTTTTAGTTTTTCATTTAATATAATGCTAGCTATTGGTTTGTCATTAAATAGCCTTTATCATATTCAAGTATGACCCTTCTATGCTTGTTTACTTCAGTGTTTTTATCATAAAGGGTATTGGATATTGTTGAACTCCTTTTCAAGGTCTATTGATGAGGCCCTGTGGTTTCTGACTTTGTTCCTGTTTATGTGATGTATCATATTTACAGACATGTATGTTGAACCATCCTTGTGTCTCTGGGGTGAAACGTACTTGATCATGATGTATAATCTTTTTGATAATGTACTACATTCTTTGTGCAAATATCTTCTTGTGGATTTTTGCATTTATATTCATTAAAGAGATTGACCTATAGTTTTTTTTTTTTTTTTTTTTTTGAGACAGGGTCTCACTTTGTAGTTCAGGCTGGCCTTGAGCTCACTAGGTAGCCCAGGCAAGGCTTGAACCCACAGCAATCCTCATGCCTCTGCCTCCCAAGTGCTGGGATTACAGCATGAACCACCACGCCCAGCACTGTGGTATGTGGTACTGATTGTTGGTGGGTGTGAGTCACCACGCCCAGTATTGTTTGTGGTTACCAGGGATTGAACCAGGGACCTTGTGCTAGGCAGGTGCCAGAACCACTGACCTAAATCTCCAGTCCATATAGTTCTTTTCTTTTTTTTCTTTTTAGTTGGGTCTTTACCTGGCATTGAGTTCAGGGTAGTAGTGGCTTCCATAAATTAATCTGGGAGCATTTCATTGCTTTCAAATTCTTTAAAGACCTTCAGGATGATTGGTGATAAAACATCCTTGAAGATTTTATAGAATTTAGCCAATGAATCCATCTTGTCCTGGGCATTTTTCCTTGGTAGACAATTACTGAGTCAATTTCATTGCTTGTTATTGATCTGCTAATCATATTTATGTCTTTTTGGATTAGTTTTGGTAGTTTGTAAGTGTCTAGGAATCCACACATTTCTTCAAAATTTGCTAATTTGTTGGAATATAATTACAAATATAATTTGAATATATGGAATATAACATATATGGAAGAAAATTTCAAAGTAGTTATTATCTCCTGGAGTTTGATAGTGTCTGTTGAGATTTCACCTTTCTAATTTCCAGTTGCACTGATATTATCCTTTTCCTCTTTTTCTTGCTAAGGGCTTGTCTCTTTCATTTACTCATTCAAAAACCAGCTCCTAGATTCATTACCTTTTTAGTTTTTACAGTTTTTTGAGCCTCAATTTCATTGAGCTCTGCTTTCATCTTTATAATTTCCCTCCTTAACTTTGGTTTGGGACTGATTTGTTGTTGTTTTTCAAGAATCTTAACATTCCCATAAGGTTACTTGGGTTTGCTCTGTTTTCCTAAAGTGAGCATTGATTGTGATGAGTTTTCTTTTTAGAACTGCTTTCATAGTATCCTAGAGGTTTCATTGAGTTGTACAGTCATTGTCATTAACTTCTAGACATTTTAAAACTTGTTCTTTAATTTATTCTGTGACTCATTAGTTGTCTAGGAGTATGTTGTTAATTTTCCAGGAGGTTTTGTCTTTTCCAAAATTTCTTCTATTGTTGATTTCTATTTTCAGTGCACAGTGGCTGCTTACTATGCAGCCAATTCTCTTATATCTACTTAAGCAAGCTTTAATATGTGATCTACTTTGAAGAAAGTATCATGTGCTGCTGAAAAGAATGTATATAGAAGTGGAATATTCGCTATTTATCTACTTCAAGGGTGTAGTTCAGCTTTGAAATTTATTTTTTTTTTTGTTTAGTTGATCTGTCTCTGTAAAAATTTGTTAAAAAGGGCCGGAGGGTTAGCTCAGTGGTTCCGGCGCCTGCCTCGCAAGCGCAAGGTCCTGAGTTCGATCCCCAGTGACCACATATAATGCTGGGCATGGAGACACGCCCACCAACAATCAACACCGCATACCACAATGCCGGACGTGGTGGCTCACGCCTGTAATCCCAGCACTCTGGAGGCAGAGACAGGAGGATTGCTGAGTTCGCGGCGGCTTGCCTGGGCACCATAGTGAGCTCAGGGCCAGCCTGAACTACAAAGCGAGACCCTGTCTCAAAAAGCAAAAAAAAAAAAAAAAAAAAAAAAAAATTTGTTAAAAATGTCCTATTATTGTTTTACTGTGCTTTTTGTACATTATATATAGACATCATAAGTACATTCCACATTGAGAATTTGTACCAGTGTATGACACAATATAATTCTCATTTTTCCCCCTCCCCTACACACCCTACCTCCTCCCCCCGCTATATACACAAGAATTGTTTCCTTTTTTTACCATAAACTTTTTCTTTCTTCATTATTTACCCCTAAACTCCATCATTCTTTGAATATTTACTATTTCACAATATCAATCATGCATTCTAGAACATATTTATAACTTTAGTTTATTGTATAAATGTTAATTTGACCTTTTAATTTCAGCAGCTTTTGCTTTATGAAGATAGGTGCTTCAGTATTTCATGCATATATATTTACCAATGTTATTTCTTCTTTTTTTTTTGAGACAGGGTCTTGCTTTGTAGTTCAGGCTGGCCCTGAGCTCACTGTGTAGTCCAGGCAAGCCTCAAACTCAGCAATCCTCCTGTCTCTGCCTCCCGAGTGCTGGGATTACAGGCGTGAGCCACCACTCCTGGCTATTTCTTCTTCTTTAACTAGTACGTAGTGATTTTTATTTTTTGTCTCTTTCAATTCATTTTAATTTGAAGTTTACCATGTCTGATAGTAGAATTCCTACCCTTGCTTTTTTTCAGGGTCCTGGCATGTTGCCTTTAGGGCCCCAGGTACATGGAATGTTGTTTTCTATCCTTTAATTTTTAGCTTATGAATACCTTTTGGATTAGATGAGTTTTTTGAATGCAACAGATTTTTGGATTCTGGGTGTTTTTTGTTACTTTAACATGTATTGTTTAAAGAATAGGAGAAATTTTTAACATTCAGAATAACTTTCCTGGTATAAAAAGACATTATTCTCAAACAATAATTTTTTTCTAAAAAATATATATATATCATGGCACTGGGTGTGTAGCTCAGGGGTGCCACCTCTGCCTGGCAAGCTCATGGTCCTGAGAACGACCCCTGGTATGGAAAAAAACAAAAACATTATGCAATCAGTTTCAAAAAATTTCACCGAATGTTTCAAACCTTTGGGAACAAATTATACACTAAGCATTTTGGCCAGTGTTTGTCTGAATAAATGGAAAATCTTGCAAATCAACACAGATGCAGGCTTGGTTGTGAAAGTGAGTGCTGCACAGAAATGAAAACTTAGCCTCCCAGGAGGGGTCTGCGACCTGACAGATGGGGCTCCTCGAGGCCCCATCAGGTGTGGCTCCTGTGCAGGGAGCTGGGAGAGCATCCAGGCTGCCTATGGCCCTTCTGTGGCCCATGCCTGATCTCCGTGCATACACCTCGGGATGGACCTGGCTTTCTGTGCTTGAATATTTTAAAATATCCATTTAAAAAATCCAAATTCCATGCACTGGCATGACTTACACAATTTCATGTTTTCTACTCTTTGAAGCCTGTCTGTTTCTTGCACAAATTATGGAAGCATGGTTTTGATAGATTTGAGAGTTCACTCTCTAGCTAAACTAGCCACAAAATTCTGCACCCTAGGGCTGGAGGATTAGCTCAGTGGTTCTGGCGCCTGCCTAGCAAGTGCAAGGTCCTGAGTTGGATCCCGGTGAGCATGGAGACTCATGCCCACCAGCAATCAATACCACATACCACAGTGCTGGGTGTGGTGGCTCACACCTGTCATCCCAGCACTAGGGAGGCAGAGGCAGGAGGATTGCTGAGTTAGAGGTTTGCCTGAGCTACATAGTGAGCTCAGAGCCAGCCTGAACTACAAATTGAGACCTTGTCTCAAAAAAAAAAAAAATTGTGCACCCTAAATAAGAACCCACCACAGAGTTCCGGAGGCCAGAGGAGGTAACTCAGCACAGTGTACAAGTAGCTTCTTTCCCAGATAGTTTGAGTGTTCACATCCCAATTACTACTCTAATCCCTCCACTACAGAACTGCAGTTAACTAGGACTCAGGGCCTCTTTATTCCAGGTTGCGGACATGCTTGCACAGTCTGACCCAGTCCAGCTTCTTGGGTTAGGAACTCTTGCTGGATGTGATGGTGGATTCAGACAAATTCACTGACAATAAATTGTTCTGGAGTCATTGAGTCAATAGCAGGCTAATCCAACTCACAGTGACTGTCAGGACCAGTTGAGAATCACCATTCAATAAGTCCCCCTGTTAGGTCTCCCTTTAACAGTGGGAACGCAGCACCAGTTTGAGCCTCTGGTTGTGGGTAGCTCAGGTTTAATCTAACACCTGATTGCAGGTCTTGGCTCTGTGGTTAGGACTGTGAACACCTGCGTTTCAGCAGGACTCAGCCCATCTCTTCTCCAGCTGCCAACATTCTCCAGTGACTCTTTCCCTCATCGACTCTGGGACCTTGAGTATGAAGCTGCCAGGAGGCTGCTGTGGGACTGAAGTTCAAATTCCCAGCCTTTCCTACAATGTCTTCTGGCTCGTACTTATGCTTGGTAGCTGTGTCCCGGGGCGCTTGTAAGGCAGACACTCACTACCTGTTACCACTGGAAGGTCACTCAGGAATCAGACTCCTACTGTTCTTCCTACTGTTCCCAACTTCACATTTCAGACACCTTATCTGGGAAGAGACCAGCTGCTAGAACTCACTGCTCTCCCGTCTTACCCTCTGTGTTTCTTGTTGATTTTCTCTGAGTTTCCTCACGGTGACTCTTCCTCTGGTCAGCCATATTTACTTTCCTATTCCAGACTTTGGCCTTATCAAGGAACAGGTCTGTTGATCGGCACTGCTGTCCCATGCAGAGGGAAAACAATGCAGACCAAGCTTCAAAGTGGTGGTGGCTGAGCTTAAATGTATAATTCACAGCTATAGAGTTGGTCAGGGACCAGCCAGTGGGTCCAAGCGTTCTAGTGGGGTTGCACATCCAAGTGCACTTGATAGTATTTAAAATGTGGATAAATCTAGGAGTTTATAAGTATTGCATTACATTAATCTCATCTGTGTATTTACCAAGTAGAATTGAGCTTTTATCAAGACCACTCTCTTTCGTCTATGTAGTTTCCTTTTTTGTGGGGAGAGGTAAATGCTAAGATGTGTTTTGTGTGCTGGTGAAAGGGTGTGCATGGACATGAAAGGCCGCTGCCATTCTGGAGGGACTGCTGTGTTTCTGAGCACAAGGATGGATGCTCTTCATAAGCAAGGTTTGCATGTCTGTGAAGCACATTTCAGCAAAGTGAGCTGATGCTCATAAACCCTCCTCTTAACAAGAGCAGTAAAGAGGCAAAGAGCCCAGTGTTTTCTTTCAAATGAGACACGCAGAGAGACATGGTCTTGATAACAAAACAACCTAGGATGTTTTATGTATCTCTAGGAGAGAGGAGGAAAAGAAAGACATAGAAACCAGGCATCCTTACAATAAAAGCTGTAAGAGGATTAAATATCACAGCCTGAGGAAATGTTTCTAAACCGTGATATCCTGGAGCTACTGAGGCAACAGGAAGGAAAACAACTTGAAACCAATTAGGCAGAACTTTGGGGATAGATGCATAGCCGATGGAAGCATGTTGTGCCAGTCTGGGTATCCTCAGCCCAGAGCTCTGCAGACACTGTGGGCAGCACAGGTTCCTGTTTCTGCTCTGATGAGTGATCTGTATCCTGCTCACGAGTGGCTGCAGCTAGTCAGTCCTACAGTCTTTAGCAATCTTCTTGAAAGGCAGCAATCCTTGGTCCTTCTTCACTGGTTTTGGAAGGAGGTGGAGTGTACAAGGACCTCACCTCAGGAGCCCTGGAAGGCGCTTTGGCTATAATCAAAATACACAAAATTGTACCTCCAGGTTCAGGTGAATTTTAGAAGGGTATTTTAACATATGCTAGGTGCTAGCCCACTTTTTCTGAAAAGGATATGTATTGGCTCATGGTAAAGGCTGGCAGTTTTCTGTACACCAGTACATGTTGGTATGTTCAGACCTATCCCAAAGTTTGTGGCTTAAACAAGAGGGCTTTGGTTTTCACACAGTTCTGGAACCTGGAAGTCTAGACTTGGCATGGGATCAGGGTCAGTTTCTCCTGAGGCCTTCCCCCTTGGCGGCCTTCTTGCTGTGTCTTACGTGGTCTTTCTTCTGGGTGCCCACTGCCAACTCTTCTCCAACAGCTGTCAGTTGTGTGGATTAAGGGTTCATTTAACCCAGTTACCTCTTTAACACCTATCTCCAATCACTGATGGCTAGGGCTGCAACATATGAATTTTTCAGGGACAAAATTCAAGGTATGAGAAATATTTTAAGATTTTGGAGCTGTGCATCTCTCTCATTTAGCGTGAAAGCTGCCTGGGGAGTACATAGATGAATGAGTGTGGCTGCGTTCCAATAAAACTTTATTTATGGATTCTGAGATTTGAATTTCACACAATTTTCACACATCATAAAATATACTTTTTAATTTTTTTTTCTCCAAACTAAAAAATCTGAAAACCTTCCTTAGCTCAGAGGCTGCCTAAAAACAGCCCTGGGCTGTGTTTCATCGCTCCTGGAAGCAAAAGTGATTCTGCAGCCCTGTCCAGTATGTGCTGTACGAGGAAGCTGGTCCTCACATCTCTGTCCTGACCTGAGCAGATTTATGTGGGGTGCTTGGGTTCTGACAAGTGTTTTCCTAGTGAGCTCAACCTGCCCTGGAGATGCATTTCTCTTTGCAGGGATACCCTTGGACCTAGTGAATACAGCCATCCATCACCCTGAGAGTATTGACAAAGTCTTCCCTGCTGGGTGCCAAGGACAGGAAATATATCACATGCTCCAGTGGGTGCTGGCTTGAGTAGCCACTCCTAAGCTGGCTGTCTGTAGGCTGCTCTGTCTGCAGTGTCTCAGCTACTGCCTTCAGTCTTAACATCTTATCAATGAGGCTTGAATTACTTCCAGTGACATGGAGCAGTGCCTGGGGGAGAAATCAGTAGTCTTTATGGTTGTTATACAGGATGGGATTTCATTGACTAGCTCAAGGTGCAGCCCAGGCTGGGATGGGGAGCTGAAGGCTTTGATAAAGCCTTAGAGTGCTGCCCAGCGAGGGCCTGCATCTTCCTCTGACTCCTCATTGCGAGCGCTGTCCTGGCATGTTATGGCCTCTTTCCCATATCTAACTGAGTAAGAGACATTGTGTCCCAGGGAGAACCCTACATTTTGGCCATGTCCTCATCAGCACATATCCATTTTCTTCATAGACATGGTTCTTTCTCTGGGATATTAATGTAAGCTTAAGCTAGGAAGCAGATCTATAGCAGGATGCTGGGCATGTACCACAGGTCAAAATTTAAATGCAAAATAATTGCTTGGTCTTTCAACAGATTCCCAGCTTCTGCTCATTGGCTTCTGTGCTGTGATGGCCAGCTGGACAGTCACAGGTACTATTAGTTCTACCTTGAGAGGATCCTCTATCCATGCATATCCTCTTGGACTTTATGTGCAGAACACTCTGAGTCAATCCTGAAACTGACTCCAAAGTAAATTTTCAACCAGCTTCCTCATCTTCCTTTGGATTTAGAATGATGACCACACTTTCAGAGCAAATGTTTCAAGTTAAAATATCTAGTACATGTCAGAAGAAGCCAGAATAAAATACCGTCATAGGGCATGGCAGTATGATCACAGTTTTCTCTCCCAGTTTCTGGAACATGGGCCATATTAGACAGTTTTCCCATTGCTGGTCAAATAGCCAACACTGACAACCTAAGGGAGAAATTTAACCTGGCTCATAGTTTTTGTGGATTCAGTCCATGGACAGCTGGCTCCAAGGCAGAAGCATTATGGCAGAAGGACATGAGGGACATGAGCTGCTTGGTTGATGGTACACAGGATGTAGAGTAGAGGGACAGTGCCAGAAAGGAAAGGGTGAGGGAGCTGGGTGGGTCCCAACCAGCTGGGTCCCAACCCAATCAAGTTGACTCATTCAATCCTAAACATTGCATGGAGGAAGCCAGACAGCCATTCTGTCTCAGAGATGTCCACAGTGCACTCCTAGAAAGCGTGCTGGTGTAGATTGAGTGGCTTTAGTTGAGAATCTTGAATTGTTTAGCAGGGCCAGAATAGCTTATAATCAACTCCCACAACACGAAGTATGACTACAAAGTACACTCAACTCTTGGAAGTTGGAATCAGGTACTTCCAGAGATATTTCACAGGTATTTAATATTGCTGGGCACTAGAATCCCTGTGCCAGGCATGGAGAGGCACATGACCGCACAGGTTTAGGGCAAGATGCTGTTTGGCTGCACCTGCACAAAACTGAATGCAGGCTGCTTGGAGTCAACCTTAGCTAAAAGTGCTTGACCAACAGCTGAAAGGAGCTTGGTGGTATGTGACATGTCCAACACAACTTGCCTTGTTCCCTTCCATGTGACACTGACATACATTCACATAAGCTTGAGTTCCCCTCGCAGCAGCTGCCAGTTATCCTCTCCAAGAACGAATCACTACAAGCAGAAAGTGCAGATCCACTGTGGTGGCTTCTTGGGAACACATCTGGAAGCCCTTGCTTCCTCTCCATCATGCACTCCTGTTTCCCCAGCACGGGGCAACGTTTCAGCTCTCTGTCCAGCACTCATCAAATGGTTCATGGATTATCCCTGAGGCTGAAGCTCTTTTCCTTTCCTTGCCAGGATTGGTTGCAAAGCATTGCTCACTGTTAAAAGCACCAAAGTTACTCCAGGGTCCTTCTTTCTTGTTTCCTGACTTACCAGAATGAGAAAGCATGAGGACTATGCTGGAATTGTAGCATTTTTTCGTCACTGTTTATTGGTATGTTTTAGGTTTACATGGTGATCACATTCCTCATTAGAGATTTGGATCCGTACATGGTTCTTGTTCTCCTCCATCTCCCTTCCCTCCCTTCCACCTCTCTACTCCCCACTATTTAGAAAAGTTTGCTCCTGTTTTTTCCCCCTTCTTTTCTCATATTTTTTTCTTTCCCATCATTTCTTTCTTCCACCTATCTTTTTTGACCTTTTCTTTCTCATTTATACTGTCTGTTACACATTTTGGTCCTCATTTACTCTCACAGTTTCTCATATCAGAGAAATTATTCAGTATTTACACATGTGTGTCTTATTTATCTCACTTGAGTGTATGGGCTCATTTAGAGAAATGTCTTGAGTTTATCCTTTATGGCTAAGTAATACATACATATATACACACACACACACACCGGATTTTTGATACACACACAATGGATTTATATATATATATATATACACACACACACACACACACATACATACACACACTAGATAAAGTTTTTTATATAAACAACTTTATCCAGTCACCAGTTTATGGGCATTTGGGCTATTTCCAAAGTTAGCTATTATAAACTGTGCTGCTATAAACTTGGGTGTACATGTGTAGCTGTGGTGTGATGCTTTTAATTTTTCATGTATATATCCAGCAGGGGAATACCAAGGTCAAAGGGGGGCATCTAATCCTACCTTTCTGAGGAATCTCCACAATTATTCTGCAATGGCTGTATACCAAGCTACACTCCTACAAGAGTGGAGAAGGGTTCCTTTCTTCCCACAGCCCCGCCAGTGTTTGTTACAGTTAATATCTTGATAGCAGCTGTTCTTTCTGGAGTGAGATAGAATCTCAGCATTGTTTTCACCTGCATCTCTTAAATGACCATTGATATTGAACATAGTTTCATATGTTTAACTTGTTTTTCTACTTCTTTTTTTAAAAATTGAATTCTTTATTGGTACAATTTATATACATCTCACAATCACACATAACATTGGGAAATTTGTACCAGTATATGACACTAGTTAATTTTCATTTTTACCCACATCCCTACCCACCCACACCTCCCCACCCCCTATATACATGCTCTTTTATTTTCTTTCAGAATCATATTTATTCCTTCCCCTCATTACATGTCCACACCAAATTTCTTTTGGAAACGTCCCATTCTACAAAAACTGTCATACTTTCTAGAGCTCATTTACATCTACAGGGGCTCATATCAAAGAGAAGGTCCAGTATTTGCCTATCTGTAATCTATTTCACTTATGAGTGTGTCCTCCAGGTGTATCCATTTGCACATAAATGAATCAATGTTGTCATTCTTTATGGCAGAATAATACTCCATTTTATTAAAAAAACCACATCTTCTTTATCCAGTCTCCAGTTGATGGGCATTGGGTTGTTTCCAACATTGAGCTATCGCAAACTGAGTTGTTATGAACAAGGGTGTATATCTGTCTTTCTAATGTGATTTTAAAAATTCTTTTGGGTGTATTCCTAGCAGAGGGATGGCAGGGTGTTTCTACTTCTTCATCTGAGAAATGTTTGTTCCTTTTAGATGTCAGATTCTGATTGGGTCTTCACATTTGGAGGGTCTGATTTTTTTCTAAAGTTCTTTATATATTCTAGTAGTAGACCTTTGTCTGAGGAACAGCTTGTAAAGGTTATTTCTGGAGTTGTGGGATGTCACTTTGTTCTGTTGGTGGTTGATCTTGCTGTGCAGAAGTTTTTTTTTTTTTAATAAGATGAAGTCCCAATTGATGATTCTCTGTGCTAGTTCTTGTGTGACTGAGGTTTTGTTCATAAAGTCTTTTCCTATGCCAGTGTCTCCAAGGGTACCACCTAACCTATCTTATAACAGGTTCAGTGTTTCTCTTTTAATATTTAAATCTTTGATGTTTTGAATAGATTCAGGATATCAAGGAAGCCACTACAGTACAACTAAAGACATTCATAAAGAAGGAGTTCCAGAACTGCTTCAGAGAGTGGCAGAAATGGTGGCATAGGTGTATTTGAAGTAGGGAGGATATTTTGAGAGGGATTACTGACAGTGTGTCCTTTCTCCCTGGAGGATGTTATCTCACGCATGAGCCCCACTTCCAGAGTGATGGCTCAGAATATCTGGAGCAAGTTGCTATCCTCCCAACTTATGCTGAGAACCTATAATTCCCTAGGGCACAATAAGATTATATATTTATCCCACTAATTCCAAACCCTGATGTTGCTGGGGTCCCTGGACAATGATGTTCATGGGAAGAATGTAGTCATTTGTTTGCTCCTACCTATGACTCCAGACAGGTTCTTCTGATGAACTCCTGTGCCTTTGTTCTTGGTCTTATTAGTCTGGAGAGGTATTTCTTCAACTGGTTGGATGTGTTAAGTCTAATCCCATGAAGGTTTGCTTGGCTGATGGACATCCCTAGATATGTGCGCCTACAGATTCTAATCCTTCCTCCGTTTTGTCCACCACAATAGCAGAAGCCACGTGTGCTTTCTGATGTGTGTTCTGGTGTAGCTCATAAAGTGCAGTGTTTACAATGCCAGAAGTCTCTGTTCTATTGGTCGTAGCAGAGTTTATTGTCATAACTCCCTTGACATCTGTGAATTGAAATTGATACAGAACTAGAGAGATGGACTCACTGGCTTTAGCTCTTGAGGTATCTGTTGTATTTGCTCTTGGCTTTTCTTTCTCATATCAACCTCAGTTTTACAACAAACCAGGAAGGTCTTCAGGCCATCATGGAACTTGAGCTGCTTCTGCCAGACTCACTACAACCCACTATTATTATTTGAATGCATCCCCCCCCCCCACAGGCTGAAATTTGAGACCCAAGTGATGATATTATGATGTAGGTCCCAGAGTGTGGAGGCCTCCGCCCTGATGAGTAGCATCAACACCTATCTGCAAGGGCTTTGGGGAATGACTTAGGCCTTTTATTTGCCCCTCTGCCTTCTAACACATGTGGACAGAGCAAGAAAGATCTCATGAGTCACTGAGTGCTGGTCCTTTTATCTGGGACTTCCCAGCTTCCAGAGCTGTGAGAAACAGATGGTTATTTATACATTTCTCAGCTTTAGTATTTTGTTGTAACAGCATAAACAGTCCGTCTCTCAGCCTGGGCTGGGTCTCCATAAATAAGTGATGTTCTTTTTTTTTTTTCTTCTTTCTTAATGATTTCTACAACTCTACCCTATTTTAGGTGTTTTCTAAACTGTTCTGATCCCGTTTCCCATAGATAGTAAAAAACTTGGTGTGACACTTTCTGCATCACAAAAGGCCTCTGTGCGGTCCCTGTCTTTGGACCATGACTTGTGCTGAAGAGCCTCATGCACACTAAAGTAGAGATCTACTCCCGAGACATACCCTGACCCTTGGGCTTTGATGTTTCTGCTGCATCTCTTCAGTGTGGTAGAGACGAAGTTGAATATTTTCATCATTTGGTGCAGATAATCCACTCTGGGAATAAATAAAATGTTTATGATAGTTAATAGAATTCACTCTTTCTTGCATGTCATTTGTTTGATGTCATTATCTCAGTACCACTGGAGAACCAGGAAGGATACCTGTTATGAGGGATACCCTCACAGGGTGGTTATGAGTTTGCTTCTTCGTTTGCAAAATGGCCTGATTTATGAAGAACATTCTCATCAGAGAATTAACATGGATATTCTCTTGCTTTAGTTCCTCTCTGCTCTATGCCACCTGCTTTTCAAGGCTTCAAAGGTATTAGCTGCAATCCTTCTTTAGAAAAGCTCCATCCTTTCCCACAGGGAAGTGTTAGCTTATGGCAAATTATTTAAAACTGATGCCAGAATAAGATTGGGGGGGGCAGGTGTGTGTGTGTGTGTGTGTGTGAGAGAGAGAGAGAGAGAGAGAGACACAGACAGAGACAGAGACAGACAGAAAGAGACAGAGAGAGAGAGAGACAGAAACAGAAAGAAAGGGACAGAGAGAGAGAGAGAGAGAGGTAGCTATGAGAATAAACTCTGGGGACTTTGGTAATTTATCTATAGTTTTCTTAAGTTAGATATGCTGGATTAGTTCTGGATTACTCGTTATTTAGCTCCTAATCAGATTAAAGAATGCCAGAAATTTAGGTCTGGACAAAAGAAAGAAAATGGATTTTGTTACATTCTATGTCTTGCAGATACTATCTTTTGGAAGTCACAAAAGAGAACTGAATTAAAGATTTAAATTTGAAAACCTTCAGTGTATATATGATCAACAAAGTATAATATAAAAAAAGGAGTATTGGGGGCCGGAGATTAAGCTCAGTGGTTCCAGTGCCTGCCTTATAAGTGCAAGGTCCCTGGTTGGATCCTGGTAACCATATACAATGCTGGGTGTGGTGACTCACGCCCACCAGCAATCAATACCATATACCACAGTGCCAGGCATGGTGGCTCACGCCTTTAATCCCAGAACTCAGGAGGCAGAGACTTGAGGATTGCTGAGTTTGAGACTTGCCTGGGCTACATAGTGAGCTCAGAGCCAGTCTGAACTACAAAGTGAGACCCTGTCTCAAAAAAAAAAAAAAAGAGGAGTATTGGGTTAAAGATGGAACCCAGGCATCGCAATACTAACAAACAGCAAGAGGAAATGATCAGAGAACGGGAGAAAACATGAACATTAGGAAATCTGATTGAACACAGAGTTTTAAGGGGTGAGAGAGAAAGTCAAGTGCAGCAGAAAATTATGAGAAAGAACAACTTAAAGTGTTCACATGGAGGTGGTTTCATGGGGATGGTGGAAATAGATTTAGGAGGGTGAAGCAGTGAATGGAAAATTAACACGGAGAATGTAGACTGATGTAAAAAATCTAGTTGAGAAGAGATGGTGAGGAAAAAGAGAGGCTAGGGAGGTAATATAAGAGAAGCAAGGCAGAAAAATTTCATGGGGAAATATAAGATGATGAAAAAGAGATGGAGGATGATAAAATGAGCAAAATTTATGAGTAAAAAAAGTGGGTTGGCTAAAAGAGATATGTAGGTGGACTGGTTAAGACAGGAGGAACATTTAGTCTCTCAGTGGTGGAAGTGAGAATAGAGGCAGATACAGGTAAATGTGTAGGCGTGGCAGGAATGTGTTTTTTGTTTTTTTCCTCTTAAGGTAGGAGCAAGCTTAAGTGGAATGATAGGCTCACTGAGAGGACATGGAGATGGAACCTCACTAAGAACACAGGCAAAGGGCCATCAAGTTGTGACATTACCTTCAGAAGTGACGTATGTAGCAGTATCCTGCAGGAGCACTAAGGGGCTCCTGGTGTTACTGCTCAGGAGGCAGACTGTGCAGGGACCTGGGAGTGGTGCATTAAGCAAAACTAGAGCAGAAAAAGATTTAGGAGGGATTTGTAGGAATCACTGAGGACACCGCTCGGTAGTACCCTATTGTCTGCCCTAAGGTGGGTACGCGGCCAGAAAAGAGTCAGTTGTGTTTGTGTGGGAACAAAGGATGATAACAAAGAAGATAAGGCCATCGCAGGCTTACTGGGAGGGAATGCACAGCTATCTCTTGAATCTGATCTCCGTTTCCACTTCTCCCAGCTACTGCTCCGGTCAAAAGCCTGTCTTTCCCCTGCAAAACACCAAAGCACTTCCTGACCTTCCGCTTAGTTGGCTGCTTTCAACACTTTTGATTGCTTCTTCTTTGTAGACATGTTCCATTCTCTTTCTTTTTCTATAAAATCAGATGCTAGCCTTTCTCCTTTCCAGGATTGCACTGCCTGCTCCATTTCAGCCATCGCTGGTTCTTCGTGGTCACCTTTATGATCACTAAATTTTGGTGCATGAATTTCTGATCTTGGACTTTCAATTGCTTAGCAAACTGCCCTCCCTGGGTTACACTCTTCATAGAAAGGCATCAGAAATGCTCTGCATGCCAAGATTCCCACTCCTTACTGCACACACCACGGCTTACTTCCTGATCTATAAATCCACGCTCTGCCTGTTTGATCTCTGCTCCAGGGTGGAGACGGACCCATCAGAACAGAATTTTTGATCTCCATCTTATACTTAATGTTGTAAATGGCTGGAAAAAAAATCTTTTAAGCTATTCAACTACATAATCAGAGTTAGAGTGAATAAAGATATATTTTTAAAATTTATAAATTCTTTAGGTTTAGCTTCTGTAGTAATTGCTCCCCAGCCCTGTAGCATAGTACATGTGAGTTCCAAACCACAGACCAAAGGTCTTTTCTTTCTTTCTGCCCTGACACATTTCATTCTATGTGTTCGAGGACAGCTGGGGTGAAGTTCTCATTGCCAGGGACCAGGAGTGGGAGAGGGCAGCGAGGGAGGTGGGGAAACGCTGAGCTTTTTAATGGGAATGAGACTGCTGCCGTGTGTGTGTGCATGTTACATCTGATATAAAGCACACATGTTTGCCTTTTCTAATTGGTGTTTTGTATTCATATTTCAAATCTAGTCTCAGAATTTAGTGAGGTTATAATTCAAAAGAGGAAATAAGGCCGATGACATTATTTCCTGATTGGACATCATTATATAAGTTCTCAGTATGATTTGGATATCAGAAACATAGAATGTCTATTCAGTTCATATTTTTCACAAGTCTACCAAGTACCTTCTAGATACCAGGTAATAAATGTGCTTAGTTTTCCTAAAAAATGAATTAAACATATAACTGAGATACTCAGAAAATCTAAATAGTTTGAATTACTGTTTTGAGAATGTATATTTAAGTAAAATCCACCCATCACTTCCCAAATAAACAGATGTGAAATGATTTGAAATGATTAACCAGCAAGTAATCTGGGGATACTGAGAAGAAGGGCTTCAAAGATACTAATATATTTCATATGTTTAGTGACTTAAAATACCTAAGTCAAAAGTTCGGGTATGCTTTCTATAAGTTTATTATTTTGTATCTTATAGTTATTCTTTCTTGTTTTCATATATTTTCCAGTATTTTTGGCCACTACTAACAGATAATTAAAAATGTCTTCTTTTTCAGCCAGCTCTGGTGAGCTGTTTAATGAAATTTAAAGGTCATTTAGAGAGAAGGTATTTTCCTCTCTTTCCCTGTTTGTGATCTAATGTCTATGTCAGCATTTCTGCACCAGAAAAACAGGCATTGTGAAGATGAATAGGTAATAAATTGGCTCACTCTTGGATCACTATGCGAGGACAAAACTAAAAGAAGAGACTGAGTTAAGCTATTTAAATATGAATAATTGTGCTGAGAACGAATCCAAGGAAATCGTTATTAAAAATCTCTTGGGAATCTGCTTTTCAGAAAATGTGTGAGTAGAGTCAGACCTCCGAGGGGGAAATTGACTACATGAGATTGAAGTGTATGGGTCTTTTCAAAAACTAAATTAGCTACAAACAGAACCATATGAAATAGGGAAGGTACTCAAACCTGTAAATTTAAATGTTTTACATTCTCTAAAGTTATTATAGATACATTAAAATTACCAAACTGATATACTACAGGGGTGAGTTAAAAATGTTTAAAGGCATCAGAAATAAATATTCCTACTTTTATGAATGTTTTAAATAGCAGTTGATATAGTTATTTCAGGAATATGAGACTTATTCAAATAAAAATGTTATTTATGATAGGATAGATTCACATTGCTTACATGGTAGTACAATGTGCTGGCCAACTATAATTATTTTGATTTTGGCAGTACTTTTCTGTAAAAAGTGGTCAAGTAAATTACTGTTTACAATTCTCACTGACTCATTTGGGGAAAAAAGACAAGTGTCTTTACTGCTATTGATATGTTTACTTCTTTGGATGAAACATTGCCCATATTACCAAGTATACTAAGATATAAATTCTGAGAAAATCTTGTTAGTTCCTTTAAAGATCAATCCATTTTCCGAGTTTATAGAGTGTGCATATATCTAACATTAGATTCTGAACAAGGTAAAACTTAAGCAAATCTTCATATATTTTCATTTAAAATGAAGGAGATACTTATCCCATATTTTACTCAAGTTCTACCATACACACCTTTTAGGTTTAATCCTGAGTTGAAGTTAGTATTTATTATTTCAAATCCACTAGCACATACAATAAATGTATTCCTGTTGTTATAAATTCAAATGTTATCTATGCCTCTAAACTCCATCGATCTATTCAGTCTCATTGCTCTTTTCAGGTAACTGCATGTAATTTGTAGTGGAACAAATCATTACACATGTAGCACCATAAAACAGCACCCATTTATTATTCCAGTTCTGAAGGTCAGAGGCTCTGGGACCTGTTGACAGGAGCTGGCAGGGCTGAAATCAAAGGATGGCTGGAGCCGACTTTGTTCACAGGAATGGTTCCTGGGCCCTCTTCTGGCCTCAGCAGTTCTTGGTAGCATTAGTGGTCCTCTCATGCCTTATGTGAGGTGCCCTCCACCTTGAAGCCAGCAAGGTGTGAGTCTTCAGGCTTTGATCTCCTGCTTATGTACTTCTCCAATTTATTTTTCTGCCCTCATGTGGGAAAAGCTTTTCTTTTAAAGGCTTGAGTGATTACGTTGAAACCATGTGGAAATTCAACATAACTTCTTTATTTTAGGATTAACCAGTTAGTAACCCAAATGAAATCTTTGAGTAGGTAACTTATGGAAGGATCACAAAAGAATGAAATCCAAGGAGATCAAAAGCTGCTACCAGACTATAGTTGATTTGGCTCCTTTGAACTTAATAAAGTTTTGGAGATCAAATACATGTTTATCATTAGTTGCTACTGAGTACTTTGTAAGATTTTTCTGAGTTTTTTTATATAAGTCACATATAATTTACTATTTGTTATTTAAATTATTTTAATCTTGAGTTGTTTTTACCATTTACTTTAAGCTAAAATGAACCTCTTTTTTTTTCTTCAGAAAAAGCTTTAATTGGAAAGTTAGAGGCAATATAGGAAAAGCTCTAGCTCAGGTAGCTGGAGGGGGTACACTCTAATACAGGATTCATATGGGCCACCTAAAGAGGCAGGAGGCCAGTTTCCAAGGATTATCTGGTGGGGTGAGTATGGTTCATCATTATGTCAGTCCTGATGCCATAGTTCTGGAATCCTCATGGTTGAGAGATGGTTTCTTTCCCAGGAAAAGGTTTCTATGTGGTGGTCTTTGTCGTGTGGGACTTGGCATTTACTAGGTCCAGGTGACCATGGGTTTAGGACAGTGGTTCCAGATTTTTGGAAGTAGCTGATTCTCCTGTAAACCTCTTAATTAACTTCTTGTCTTCAGCCTGTGAACTCTTCACGTCTTTGACTTAGCAGTGGACTTTGAGCATATTCCCCAGCATAACACTTCTCACACCATGAGGAAGGACTGTTTTGTTTGCTTTAGTTTCCAATCTATGTTACTGGGGGAAGAGATATAACTCCTAAAAATGTTAGAAATCCAAAACACAAGTTTAAATTCTCTAAAAATCAATGAATTCTTGGAAAAACATGTTACAAATAAGTAATGTTTATTGAAAGAAAGTTTCTGTCTGAGATACAAGAAGAGACTGGAAAGTGGGTTGCCCTACAAAGAACATTTCTATGAGTAGGTCATTTCTGTCTCATTTTCCTTGTAGTTCTTATAATTTTGACTTACAGATGTTCGTCTTGCTGTTTGTAGTACAGATATCCCTAAGTTATCTTCACTGTGTCTAGCACATTTTACAGTTTTGAAGCACCTCTGTTCTTTTTTTTTTTTTTTTTTTTTTTTTTTTTTTTTTTTTTTTTTTTTTTTTTTTGTGACAGGATTTTGCTTTTGTAGTTTAGGCTGGCCCTGAGCTCACTATGTAGCTCTGGCAAGCCTCAAACTCAGCAATCCTCCTGCCTCTGCCTCCCAAGTGCTGGGATTCAGGTTTGAGCCATCAAGCCCGGCATTTGTGGTGTGTGGTACTGATTGCCGGTGGTGTGAGCCACCACACTCAGTATTGTATGTGGTTACCGGGGATTGAACCAGGGACCTTGCACTTGCTAGGCAGGCACCAGAACCACTGAGCTACATCTCTGAGCCCTCTTGTAAGTTTTTGACTTTGAAGACTTTTTGGCTCTTTTCATCTCTAGGTAAAATTCTGATCTCTCTTTCTCTCATACCTCATCATCTTTGTGGCTTTGTTTTTTTTCCTTAAATTGGTGAAGTTAACTCAGTTACAGTTATTGATGTAACAGGCGAATTTCATCTTAATTCTTTTACTTTAAAACAATATGCCTTCTGGTTTTGTAGGTGTTCGAATGAATTTATTATTAAGCCCCTTCTGTAGTTTGGGTATTCATTGTGTTCTGATAATGCAATATTTATATCATTGTGGTTTCATTCTAGAGGTCATTATATTTTAAATTCTTCATAAAATGGTTGGAAATTTTTTGGGGAATGCTTTTCTTTCGGTGGGTGTTATTTCACTATTACTGTTTTCTTATTTTTTTTGTGTGTGTAGGCATCATTCCATTGTCTTGCCAGTTCCTTTTATTTATCTCTGAATGAATTAGTCTTTTCCAGATCACCTGTTTGCATTTTTTTGTATTATAATATTAGATAACGTAGAGCAGGTTTCAGTTCTTTTTGCGTTTGTTGTGTAGTGGAAAATAAGACTCATCTATAGCCATGACTCATCTAGTTTCTGCAACAAGAGCACCCAACAGAGCTTGTTATTCCTCACATCTGTGGTGGCAAAACAGGACGTGGCTCTTGCCTGAGATTATATTCTATATTTCCCCAAGTACAATGGTTGTCTGTATGCTCTAAGTCTTTCTTCCACTTATTTATTCATTTATCAATCATCTCTTTTTACTATTTATGCATGCTTCCATTACAACATGATTATATTCCTTATGAGGAATTTGAATATGTATGATCATGTATGTATATGACACATCTGAAATCTTTTTTTAACCCCTTCCTTTCTCTTCCCTCCCTTCATCTTTTAATTCCTTTCCATATGAAAAAAACCCTATTTCCTTCTTTACTGTTTTCTATCCTCTTTTGCTCCTGATTCATATTTTGGGTTTATTATAAGAGAGAAATCATGTAATGTTTAAGCTTTATGTCTGATTCATTTTAGTTAACATTCTGATCTCAAGGTGTGTCCATTTTCCTGCTAATATTCAAGTTTATTCTTGATTACCCTTCATTATTAATCTCCTTTACAATGGAGGAATACTGCATTGTGTGTAAATACCACATTTCTTTTAAGTATTCATCCGTTGATGGGCATATAAGCAGGTTCCAAGATTTAGCTAATATGAATTGTGGTCATTCCCCATGTCGTGGAGACGCGTCTTTATTGCGGAAGTTACAGGCATTTTTTATGGGGTGGCTTGGGATGTGATTGGACACATAGGCGGGTGTAGGACTCGTGACGGGATGTGATTAGAGGTGAGGGCGGGGATAACATTTGGTGATCTATGATTGGTCTGCGTCATCTGTGTAACCTGCGTCATCTGCGGTGGTGTGGTTTCTTAAAGAGCCACTGTGTACATTTGTACATCAGGAGAGAGAGAGAGAGAGAGGAAGAAGTGGGAAGCACCTGGAAACAAGTAAAGTTTGGCTACAATTCTAGCTTCCACAAATAACTTTGTGAGCACTCCTTTTAATTTCAGTTTCATCAAGAGCTCGAGAAGTATTTGTGTTGGATCTTCCCTGAAGTTTTTGTAGAATTCAGCAGTGATTCCATCTGGACCCAGGCTTTTCTAGATTAGTTTAAAAAAATGGCTCCTCCTTCTAAATTAGTAGTTTTTAAAAAATGGCTTCTCATTGCCTGTTAGTGTATTATTTAGGGCTTTTGTATCTTCCTGGTTCAGTTTTGGTACTTCATATGAATCTAGGAATTCATTAATTTCTTCTTAATTTTTCAATTTAGTTGTGTAAATGTTTATAAAGTTATTGCCAATAATCTTCTGAGTTTTGGAAGTTTTCTTTGTGATTTCATCTTTTTCATTTCTAATTGCATTGGTTTGGGTTTTTCTTTTTTTTTTTAAGATTGACTAAGGGTTTGCCTATTTTATCTTTTGAAGAAAAATCTTCAATTCATTGATTCTTTGTATTGCTTTTGGCTCTTAATTCCATTGATTTCTGCTTTAATCTTTATAATTTCCTTCTTTGTTCTACTTTTGGATTTGGATTTTCCTTGGATGTTGAGTTGTATGATGCGAGTATTTGGGTTTGTTTTGTTTATGGCAGTCACAGATATAGACTTCTCTCTTTGGACTGCTTTCATTGTGTTCCATAAGTTCTGAGTGCTGTACTGGGATTAGTGTCTAATTCTAGGAACTGTCTTATTTCTTCCTTAATTTCTTTTAACTCACTTATTCATCAAGAGTGCATTAATTTCCATGAATTCGCATAATTTCTGTGGTTTCTTTTACCATTGATTTCTAGTTTCATTGCATATATGTGTTGCCAAGCAAGCACCCTAGTTTCACTGTACAATCATCTGATGATATGCATATTATAATTTAAATTCTTGTGCATTTACTTAAGGATGCTTAATTGGCTAATGTGTGGTCTGTTTTGGAGAAAGGTAGGTGTACTGCTGAGAAGAATGTGTATTCTGTTTCTTGGTGGAACACTGTAGATACGTATGAAGTCCATTTATTTGAAGGTTTTGTTCAATGTTGATACCTCCTGGTTGACTTTTTTTTTGGCAGTTGTCTATGACAGTGGAGTATTGAGAGCTCCTACTATAATTGTATTTATGTTTATCTGATCTTTTATTTCTAGAAGTGGCTATTTTACAAAGTTGGGTGTCCTGTTGTTTGTGTTAATAATTGTTAGTTCTTCCTGTTGAATTATTCCCTTAGCTGATGTACAGGGACTGTTTTTTCCTCTTGTATATGTGCTGCCAAAGCGAGCACTGTTTTTTCCTCTTGTAATTAGTTTTGTCTTAAAGTTCACTTTGTCTGAAAGTAGGATAGCTACTACTATTTTCAGGTTATTATGAGAATCCAAGAAAGAACACACTGAGGCACAGAATTTAGGTAAAACAAGAAATTAAAATAAGAAATATTTATTTGCAAGTAAGTCCAAACTGCAGCAAAAAGCCATGTGCAATGTTGAACAGTTATACTTCTCATTTTATAGGGTTTCATAGCCTGTATCTCACTGGCTTTATTAAGCAAACAGTCACAATGCCTGTTCACAGGCACAAGTGAAGTAAATTTAACTAAGTTCCATGCTTAATAGGATACAGATGGATAGCCATCAACTTCGAAGGGTTAGGGAATGAGCACAGATGTTTTACATTCTTTTACAGTGGGTAAATAATCAGTGCCCTGATTTTTGTCTTTCAGTTCCTGTTGCACAGAATATTGTTTTGTATCCTTCAATTTTTAGACTATGAAATTCTTTTTGAATTAAATATGTTTCTTTTTTCTTTTCTTTCTTTCTTTTTTTTTTTTTTTGAGATAGGGTCTTGCTTTGCAGTTCAGGCTGGCCCTGAGCTCACTGTATAGCCCAGGCAAGCCTGGAACTCAGCAATCCTCCTGCTTCTGCCTCTGGAGTGCTGAGATTACAGGCGTGAGCCACCACATCCAGAATTATGGTATGTGATACTGACTGCTGGTGGATGAGTTACCACCCTTTTTATTATTGTATGTGGTTACTAGGGATGAACTCAGGACCTTGTGCTTGCTAAGCAGGTACTGGAACTACTGGGCTAAATCTCCAACCCCCAAGATTTTGGTTTTGATATGCATTCATTTGCCCAAAAATGTCTCAAGTTTATCCTTCTTTATGGAAGAGTAGTATTCTATTACAAATCATATTTTCTTTATTCATTCATTTTTTGGTGGGCATGTTGCTGATTCCAAGATATAGCTATTATAAATTGTGCTATTATAATAGCACATTATATGGATATAACACTTAAGGTGTGATGACTTGAAATCTTTCAGGAAGATATCTAGAAGAGGAGTAGCTAGGTCAAATTGATCCTTTAGTCTTAGTTTTTCATAGGATTTTCCATAATAGTTGTACCAATTTACACTTCCATCAACAGAGGAGAAGGATTCCTTCCCACCTCATGGCCTTGTCAACATTTGCTATTGATTGATTTCTTGATGGATAATGTATTTCATCTGATTGTCATTTCAGCCCATTCACATTGAGAGTATTACTGAAAATTGTCTTATTTCTGTCACTGCAATTTTTTTTAACCTGTACTGATCCCCCATTTTTTTTTTTTTAACTGCTCACGCTACCTGGTGTATTCATTCTATTAGAGCTTTTATCATTATTGGCTTCATCATCTTTTTCAAAGGTATCTTGAAGAATTTTTGGAATGTTGATTTAGTGGTGATAAATTTTTTAATGTACTTTTATTATAGAAAAATCTTTCTCCATCAATTTGAAAGATAGTTTTTAGGATGTATCAGTCTGGATTGGAGGCCATTTTTTTTTTTTTTTTTTTTTCAGGGCATGAAACACTTCATTCCATGTCCTCTTGACTTTCAAAGTTTGTGCTGGAAATTCTACTGTGATTCTAATAAGTGTACTTTATAAAAGACTTTTTGCCTTTTTTTTTTTTTTAGATAGGGTCTTGCTTTGTAGTTTTAGGCTGGCTCTGAGCTCACTGTGTAGGCCAGGCAAGCCTCAAACTCAGCAACCTCCTGCCTCTGCCTCCCGAGTGCTGGGATTACAGGCATGATGCCTTTTTTTTTTTTTTTTTAACAGGTTTTAAAGCTCTGTCTTGTGCTAGACTTCTGGAGTTTTGCTTGTGATGTGTCATAGAGAGGTTCTTTTCTGATCATGGTTATTTGGAATTCTATGTATCACACTTAAATTTGTATGTTAAGTTATTTTCCAATATTTGGAAGGTTTTGTAGTATTTCATTTGGACAGGTTTTTTTAAAGCAGGCTGTTAGAATTCACTTGGGCAGGACCCATGTCCTTCCCTGCCTGAGCCTAGGTTTCTCAGGGGGTCCATGTCTAGCCCACATCTTCGCTGTGGTTGGCTCTTGCGATTGACTCTTAGCCAGTAGTCACTGCAGGAGGGTAGCTCTGGAATCTCTGAAGCTGCTGGCCAGGTCTGTACTTTCTCCTTTGTCTTCTGTCCATCTGGGTTAACTTCTCCCCTGGCAGTGGTCTCATGCATGGTCCAGTCAATCATTTAGCCCTCACCTTTGCCGCCCCTGGCCAAGAGGAAGCAAAATGTACGCATGGGATTGGCAGATGGTTACAGCTGGGTGGTCTGTGGCGATTTACTGCTTTGCTGCCTTCTTCATTGTTCCTCTTCCACATCAGGAATTTTCCTCTCATCTCTTAGTAGAAGGTCGGGACATGCTCCCGTAGGAGCTATTCTTGTGCTGGGAAGTAGGGTGCAGGAAAAAGAGGCATCTGGAAGTTTTAAAATTTCAGATATCAGTTCTCTCTATGTGCTTTATTCTCTAAATATTTCTTCTCAAACTGGGCTTGTCATTTCTAATGAAGATTAAAGTTCTCCATTTTCCCTCTATTGACTATCTGCTTTGTGTCTTGTTTAAGAAAACTTAAAAGGTTATAAACAATTCTCTTTTGCTTATATTACCAGAATTTTTTTCACATTGAGTCTTTTAGTGCATTGAGAATTGATGTGTGTTATTAGTGGGATGCACAAATATAAACTTACTTTAAAAATTAGAGCCTAGGGCCGGAGGGTTAGCTCAGTGGTTCCGGCACCTGCCTCGCAAGCGCAAGGTCCTGAGTTCAATCCCTGGTGACCACATATAATGCTGGGCGTGGAGACACACCCATCAACAATCAACACCGCATACCACAATGCCGGACGTGGTGGCTCACGCCTGTAATCCCAGCACTCGGGAGGCAGAGACAGGAGGATTGCTGAGTTCACGGCGGCTTGCCTGGGGACCATAGTGAGCTCAGGGCCAGCCTGAACTACAAAGCGAGACCCTGTCTCAAAAGCAAAAAAAAAAAAAAAAAAAAAAAAAAAAAAATTAGAGCCTATTAGTCTAACATTTTATGAACAAACTGAATGATGGATCTTTCCCACTCGTGTAACACACTGACTTTTAATATTTTTAGCTCCAAATATCTGAGATTATTTCCAAATACTGTGTTTTGGTCCATTGATCTAGTTATCACTGGAATTACATTTACACATACTGTTTAATTTCCAGCAATGCTATATTACATCAGGCAACTATATCTTCCTTCCCTTTCAAAATATCTTTGCCATTCCTATTGCTTTTTTTGTGGTTATGTGACTTTGAAGATCAGCTTGACAGGTTCTGTAAGGTTCTATAGAAATTAGAGCATTTGTTGAACTTTCCTGAGCACATAAATTAAAGAAAATCATCAGCAATGTTGGCATTGAGTCAGCTCACACTTCACACAGGAATGGATGTCTTTATCCATTTTGTCCAGAAATTCTTGAGAATGTTTATATGGATCTTGCAACTGGGTAATCTCCCTCCCCTCCTATTTTTGTCTGTTCATCTGTTGATAGGACCTAATCTTATGTATTGAGAATTGTAATGCTATAAATATGGATATGCATGTGTCACTGTAGTATACTGTCGTTAATTCTTTTTTTTGTTTTGTTTTGTTTTTGTGGTTTGAGACAGGGTCTTGCTTTGTAGTGCAGGCTGGCCCTGAGCTCACTATGTAGCCCAGGCAAGCCTGGAACTCAGCAATCCTCCTGTCTCTGCCTCCTGAGTGCTGGGATTACAGGCATGAGCCACCACGCCCGGCCCTGTGGTATGTGGTATTGATTGCTGGTGGGCATGAGTCACCACGCCCAGCATTCTATGTGGTTACCAGGATCGAACTCAGGACCATGTGCTTGCGAGGCAGGCACCGGAACCACTGAGCTAAATCTTCGGCCCATGTCATTAATTCTTTCCATAATATCCTAGAATGGTATAGTTGGATCAAGTTTTTTTTTCCTATATTTAAGCTTTTTGAGGAATTTCTATACTAATTACCACAGTGGTTGTAATAGTTCACATTGCCACTAACAGTGCAGCGGGGTTCTTTTCCCCTAGCATCCTCAACACCATTCACTCTTCTTTGTATTCCTGATGATTGCTGTTCTCAGCGGTGTGAGATTCTTGTTATATTTCATGGCTAGACTATGTCCATACCACTGTTTAGCTCCTTATTCATCCCTACCATGCTTTCTGGAGCCCCATCTACCTCTAGAAAGTTTTGTATCTATCTAATCTATCATCTATCTATCTATCTATCTCTCTATCTATCTATCTATCATCATCATCATCATCATCATCATCATTTATCTATCTAATATATAATGGTTACAGTCAGTTGGGGGTTTGAAACATACAGAATATCTTAAAAATTTCCTTAACTATTTTAGTTTTCTGTGAAAATCAACTTGTAATCTACTTACACAGGTAAGGTGTTTGTGCTACCCTTATTGTTTAATAGATATCTTGCTTCTTCCTCTGATTACAAACAGCATGAGAAGTATGACTAATTTGTAAGGTTATTCCTTTATCCAAATGATTTAGTTCTGAAACTGATTTGCCGTACACATCTGACCCAAAAAGTATTCTTAGAGCAATAGAGTGGAATTATTTTTAGGTTGTTTTCACATGGCTAAATTCTAAGAAGATTTATAAAGAATATGATTACCAAATGAATTTTTCTATATTTTTTTGGGCAGAATCAATGAATAACAGCCTAGACAAGTTGCTTTGCAGTAAAGAGTTTGAAATGAGAGCAAAATTCGGAGTGGTCAGTCTTTTCTAATCCCACATTCCAGTTCTCAAAGAATGAACAAGAGTCATGGGTTGGAAGCTACTCAATTTTGTGCGTGGTCTCATTGGTCCTGGTATAACATACCCCAGAGTATTTGTCGTCGTCAGCAGAGGAGGCTTATGAGTCCAGGACCCATGAGGTCAGACACGGTGTGCTGCTGCATTGCCTGTTACTGCTATTTACATTCACACTGGAACTGAATTGGTTTCTTGTTTCTTTTCATTTAATATTGTTTACATTATAGAAGTAAGTTAGCAATAAACCTTCTTGGCCATTTGTAATCTAGCCCAATGGATTCTGCTTTCTCTGGAAATAGAGGGGTTGCTTGGTTGATTTTGCAACCTTCTTTTCTCACCCCCCTCCCCCTTATTTCTTACTCCCATTTTCCAATTGGCTTTTCAATGCTGATCTGTTTACCTGCATCACCCCTTCACCAGCTGCTTCAAGGAGCCTTGATATTTGTATTAACCAAGCTTTATAGTACACTTGGGGGATTAATTACAAGTACACATGTATATAAAGTCTGGGAGAGTATAAAATGCTTTGGTGCAGGCTTAATGGAAGGGAGGTTTGAGTCAGCCTGTGGCCATTAAATCCTTGAGGTTAGAAATAACACTGTATATGAGACTCTAAGTGACTTTAAGATGAGGTTTCTGTATTTTCTTTTGCAGAAATCACAGGTTTTTCACTCTGTCTTTGTTTATGGATATGGGGAATGTATAATTAAATTCTTCAAATTAGAATTCATATGTATGTGTATATTCTTAAATAGTCTATATCCTAATTTTTATAGTTTGGAAATGTGAATCTTGATGCAGGCGTGAACTAATAGCAAAACCACTGGAAGGTAGGTCTAATAAAGGTGACATGAAGAGTCACTGAGGAAAACTGGCGTATTCTTCTCAAGGGTCTTGAAAGATGAAGGTGGTCATTCATGTGGAGAGAGAAAAAAGGAATAAGCATATCTTCTAACTTTATATTAATGATCAGGGAATGACTCACATAGGTAATTTCTAAACATATACCTTGAAAATACCCCCAGAGCAGCTGTTGGAGTTGGTGAGCAATTGAAATATTATGTATAATTTCATCTTCGAATATGGCTGTGGTGTGAGCTTTATGCCTTTGCTTGACAGGCACACAGAAATTTGGACCAGAAATTAGCATATTCTTGAATGCTCATGCTGGGCTTTGCAACTGAGATTTACAAATATTTTTTTCTAGCTTGGACCCCAACACATACTCTGGAAGGGAAGCTCTGCAATAAAAATCCCATCCAATATCCAAAAAAGAAGGCCTAGCTCTTTTCTTTAGCAGGCACACTAATGGGGTCTCTGCTTTCTGGTCAGGTTAAATGGAACCAAAACAAATGAGTGAATTGGGCACATGGGCTAATTACTAATTCTCTTAAATCACAACTCCTAGCAGAACTGTGGCATCCGATTGCATGATAGTTTACCTCACGATTCTTTCTCTTAATTATCAAGATTTATGTTTTTTCAAGACAAGTTCAACCTCAGTGTTATGCTCTTGTTCTGTAAGAACTCTGCCTGGTGGCTGCTATAATAACACATCTCAACTATATGTAGAATTATATGTGTCTCTATATCTCTATGTAGATTTATAAGGAGCAACAGTCCTTTCTCACAAGTGTGGGAATAACTCTGGAGTATGGAGGAACAAATCTTCCTGGTTCTACGCTGGGAATTCTAAGTGTGTGTCTTTAAGCTGGAACAAAAACACCATGGCTGTTTCTACATGTCAGAAGTACTTGTGGGGTTTCTGGTTCATGGTAACCTGAGTAAAGGTGGACTGCGAGGCTGCAGCGAGAAAGTACTCTGCAGAATGAGCCAGCACTGGCTGGCAGTTTGGAAAAATGACAGGTACAAAAGGGCTTTCCTCTGGCTCTTTAAATTGATTCTCAGCTTCGATCTAGATTCTGCTGTCAGAGACTTCGTTAGCGCTCAAAGGAAAGCTCTACATTTGGCTGGAACAAAAATGAAGCTTCCCTGGTAAGAATGAGGCAGGCTCTGTGTTTCCATCAAGCACGTGTTAATTTGTGACTTTTCCCCTGAACTTTCTGTCAATTCTAGAAGCCAGAACCGTTTAATAAGGGTCTAAGTCATCAGCATGGCTAACCTTCTTGACCACTTTTCCAGAAAGTAGATGGAAATCTATACCTTCTCTGCTAGATATCTAGTAGTCCTGTCCCTTTAAAGTTCCTAAGTAAAGGCAGTAAGGTGATGCTCTGATCCCTGGTAATATAATGGATGAAGGTAATGTGGGAGAGTTATCCTTGAGCTAGACTGTGATCTCTGATGGTCTCATGTCTTACTATTTTGTGCATTCCCAGTGCCAAGCACAGAGCAAGCACTCAATGGATACAAGCTCAGAAAAACAGAAGAAGACCTCAACTAAAAAGACAGTACTTGTTTTATATTAAGTAGGAGGGTACTCTCTTAAGTGTAATTTCAACTGAAAAGAACTAGCAACTATTTAGAATTTTAAGTCTTCCATCTTTAGAAATAATAAAATAGAAGATCAAGGTGGGCCTCTTGGCTTTTGTATCATATCCAAAAAATTAAGCTCTATTTCCATTTTAAAAGCTAAGTGTGGATATAAACAGATACCAACCAAATGAGGATCAGCAAACAGTATTTATTTGGAGCTCATGCTAGCAACAGAGTCAACCATCACCCCATCACTTACATTTGCAGTGAAAAGCTTGATAGGGAATGAGGGAGGCCCCCAACCAGAGGCTGTTTGCCAAGGGAGCATGGAAGGGAGGAAATTAGAAACAGGGAGGCTTTTTCAGTGGTTAGGAGTGGAGATTTATCTTTCTCTGGTTGTTTCTAAGTTGGATACAGGGTAAAATTAGAGTTTGTCAGTTGATGAGGCAGGGGTTCTGTGGGTAATGTTAAAAGGCTGTTGTATGGTTTCCTGGCTTGTTGCTAAAGGTACTGGTCTGATTTCCTGCAAACCTACCTTGTAGATCATAAGTTGGCTTCCTAGGCTTGTGTTGCAGTGTTGGTCACAGGTCTATTTTTAATATATGGTCCGGCCATTGTCCATTTTTATATTTAGTCTTTCATAGTTTTGAGGGTAGCAATGCTGAGCATCAAATATTAAAGTCACATGAAAAACCTTTACTTTTAGAAGTAAACTTAGTCAAAGGTTTATTGCACAGAAAAAATATTCCCTTTATGCTTATAATACTTTGCCACACTCTTGCAGTAGAGCGTCTCTGAGTTTCATTTTTAGGAGTTGTCTAGGCCATAATTAGAGACGGTCAACTGCAAGAGAAGTTTTCAAGGTGACAGCAAATATATCCACTCTAGTTAGCTTTGTAATTAGAACAAAAGTGATTCTCAGGGACAACAGGAATGACAAATAATTTCAGAGCAAGATGCAAGATGGCTGCAAGAAAGAAGGATTTAAAAAAAAAGTCCTGGAAAATAAACTCAAGAAAAATGTAGGTGCCAGAGGTTCTTGCAAAATGAATGGATGTCTTAAAGGCCAAGTGTGCCATCAGCCCCCACACAGAACAGAATGAAAAACACCAATCGAAAATTACAACAGCGTGAGAGATAATTACAGGGACAGCAGTGAAGAGATTAAAAACTGTGTCAGAAGAAAATAGCTTGAAATCTGAGGCAAATTAGAAAGCAGATACTTTATCAAGGAAGATGCTAAAATGATAGTATATTTCATAGCAAATACAGGTTTTGCTTCAGGTAGTTTTACTGAAGATTGAGTTCTCATTATAGAATAGATTTTTTTTCCTAGTGAAAGAAGTTAGAAAGCAAAGTGGCAATAAGTTCAATAATTATAAAATAGAACCAAAATAATAAAAGAGGGGCACAGAAACTAAACCTGCCATGGTTTCTGGACTTTTAAATTTTGATCCACAATATCGCAAACCTAATTAATAGATGTTTTGCTGTTATGAGACCCCTGGATGGTGTTGTAAAGGGCTTGAATTTAAAAATTTAGGTCGATGATATTTTTATGTCGTTAATTTTTATCTTTTTCTTTTTTGTTATGGGAGAACAAACTTGTGACCTACTATTTGCCAGGGAGGTGCCAGGACCACTAGCTTAAGTCCCCAGCCAGTAAATTTCTTTTAGTACTACATTACCTTAAAACAAATATATTTATTTTTAATACAACAGGTTATGAATAAACAAAAAATACAATATGATTTTTACTGAAAAAATGCTCTTTCTACATACATCCAAATTATTGGGGAAGAAACAATTGTATAGCTATTAAAATAACTTATTTGTTAATTTGTAAATGTTACAACTTTTACATTAAAGAAACATTAAAGGAAAGTTGGAAATTATGGACATGTAGGAGAAAATATTTATCAATCCATCGGTCAAATAACATCTTGCTTAAAAAGTTTTTTAAAAAAAATTTTTTTTCCAGCCAGGCATGGTGGCTCACGCCTATAATCCCAGCACTCGGGAGGCAGAGACAGGAGGATTGCTGAGTTCGAGGCTTGCCTGGACTACATAATGAGCTCAGGGCCAGCCTGAACTACAAAGCGAGATCCTGTCTCAAAAAAAAAGAAAAAAATTTTTTTCCAGTGTTTTATCTTTTTCCTTAGGAATCAAGTGTTTTTCCATTTTTTATTAGTATGTATTTGTGCTACATAATTTATATTCCCAGGGGGCAGTTGGTACATGTACTAAAACATCTTAATTATTTTTTTTATCCCTTTATTCCCAACCTCATCACCTCTCCTTCCCTTTATTGTGCCCTTTACTTTTGCAAAGGATCTATCTCCCTACTCTTATCTCTCTTATTTATATGTTAGGTTTCTCATATAAGAGAGACCAGGCAGCATTTAAGCTTGCATTTCTGATTTATTTCACACAACATTATGGCCTCAAGGTACATCTGTTTTCCTACAAATGACTCAAGTCTTTTGTTCTTTTTGGCAAAGTATACTCTGTTATGATTAAATAACATACTTTTCCTATCTAGTACTATTTTGGCTTCAATATTGTTTGTTTCTTTCAGCATAGGTTGTTTTCAAATCAGGATTTATATTTTATTTTCTTCAAGTAATCATAACCTTTATAATTTATGGAAAGCTGCAAAATTTACTTTCTCCATTTGATATCTGGAAAGATACATTGATTGAATCCCTTTGCTTTGCCAAGTATTTCTTGGTTATTTTATGAGAAACTCTTTTGTAATTAATGGGACTTAGTAAAGTATCTTGAAACTTTTATAGAAATATTTTGTTCTTAACTTGAGTTTTCAGTTCTCTTAATTTTCAAAGATAAAAAGTTGTAAGAAAGATTTTGTTTCTCTGTTAGAGTTCTGTTTATATTTGCATTTTTAGCCCCATATGGATTTTTTCCTTTTATAAATTTTTATTATGCAAAATTATAAACACAAAAATGGAGAGACTAATCTGATGCCTGTGTGATCTACATTCACTAACAGACCTCCTTTATAAGCGATTTGAATCATGTGATTCAGTTTGTGTGCATTATATAATACACATCATCTTTCTCTTTTCACTTTCTTCCTTTCTCTCTTTTGATGCTATATTTGCTACATACCAACCATACGTATTCTCTCTATATATCAACTTTGCATAAAAGTGGTAAACATGTATTATACACATTTTCCTTCCTTCCTTCCTTGTGATTTTCTGCACTTGCGATATTTTCTAAAGGTTCATTTATGTTAATATATGTCATGATCTCTTTCCATTTTAAGGCAGAATAATATTCCACCATATGCATATATCATATTTCTGTATCCATTCATCTGCCAATGGCCACTTTGGTTGCTCTGTATTTTAGCCATTGTGCTGCCTTGCACATTCATGCACAAATATCTCTTTGAGATCCTGCATATACCATGTGTACAGGTAGATGTATATGTTTATCTAGACATGGAATTGGTGGGTCACATGATTCTCAACTGTTTTGAAGAACTACTACTTGTTTTCCATAGTAATTTATATTCCTACTAACAGTGCACAGGGTTACAGTCGTTTAACATTCTCATCAAAATTTCTTTTCTGTTTTTTTTTTTTTTTTTTTTTTGGTACTGGGGCTTGAACTCAGGACCTTGAGTTTGTGAGACAAGCACAAGAACCATTGAACTAAATCTCTGGGGCTTATTTTCTTTTTTTCTTTTTTTTTTGCTTTTGAGACAGGGTCTTGCTTTGTAGTTCAGGCTGGTCCTGAGCTCACTATGGTGCCCAGGCAAGCCACCGCGAACTCAGCAATCCTCCTGTCTCTGCCTCCAGAGTGCTGGGATTACAGGCGTGAGCCACCACGTCCGGCATTGTGGTATGCGGTGTTGATTGTTGGTGGGCGTGTCTCCACGCCCAGCATTATATGTGGTTACCGGGGATCGAACTCAGGTCCTTGCGCTTGCGAGGCAGGCGCCGGAACCACTGAGCCAACCCTCCGGCCCCTATTTTCTATTTTTTGATATTAGTTATTCTAGTATGTGTGGAGTGGTACCTCACTTGGTTTTGATTTAATTGTCCTAATAGCAATGTTAATCATCATTTCATGTAATTATATGTGTAATTTTGTCATGTTTATTTTCTTTGCTGAAATTTCTCTCCAAGTCCTTTATCCATTTTTGAAACATGTTAGTATTATTGAGATATGAGAATTGTGTATTTTCTGGTATATGACTTACAAATATTTTGTCTCTTTTATGGGGCTTATTTTGCCCTGTTAATCTTGTCTGCTGATGAACAAAAAGTTTAATTTCATGAAGTTGACTTTATCTAGTTTTTTGTATTTATTGCCTGTGCCTTTTGTATCATGTCCAGGAAATCACTGCCAAATCCCTAAGCCAAGTTTAAAAGAATTTCCCATTTATTTGCAATTCACTTTTATTATTTCCATCCTTTGTTCTGTTAGCTTTTTAAAAATTTAAATGTAGCTTATGATCTATTTTTGGCTTAATTTCTCCTTGTGACTTTCTACTCCCATTTCATAGAAATGTTTTCTTGAATCTTCTCTTTTTGTTTTAAAAATGTGTATATTTAAAGATAAAGTTTATCATCACATCCACTTACAAATTACTATGTGAAATGAACCAATGATTTTGTTTTTGGACAAATACTGTAGGATTCTAATGAGCACGGTCTTGATTCATAAGGGCAAAAAGTAGGACGATGTTTGGTAGGGACCGAGGGAAGGGAGAAGGGGGGAGTTGAATTTTATATATACAGTTTCAGCTGCAGAAGATGGAAAGAGTTGTGGAGGTGGTGGTGATGTGATTACACAACCACGTGAATGTTCCTAATCTTGAATCTTTAAAAGCAAGCTAACCATTCTTCAGTATTTCTTCTCGTTTTGTGGTGCCACTTCTGTGCTCCAAATCTTTGGAATAGTGTTCCCTTCCCAAATTGCTACATTTAATTTTGGTAAGCTCCTTCTTCTAACAGTTTGCCCTGTGTCCACTCTGAACTTGTCACTTACTTGTTCTCACATTAGAAGAAATCAATCTATGTGGGTTTGGCCTTTTGGGCTTGGGCCTCACTCAGGGCCCCCTTGAGTGGTACAGAATTCCTTCCTTATGTTTTCAACTGTATGTGAGGGTGCAGTCTCAGTCCATGCCAGGCTCTAGTCAGTTTTCATTGGGAATAATCTGATGAAGAAGGCGGTGTGTTCTAATCTCATAGTCTGTTCTGACATGGAGTACATCTGCTGAATAGATACTACATATATGAAACATGTGAAAATATAAAGTTGATGTACATTTTTGCATATTATTTTTCACTCTTCCATTTTGATATTCTTTCTTAAGAAGTGCTTTCCAGGATCATATTTATGACTGTTATCTTTTATCCTGCTCCAGCTGTCGTCCAGATGTTGCAGTGCCAGAGAAGGAAAAGTATTGATAGAGGGAAGAATAACAAGGAAATAAACAACTCTCAGTGTTAAAGTGGCTCTACACAGAGATGCCTGAAAAGGAAGAAAGGTAAGAAAAATTAGCTATCTTTGTTGGTCTGTGAGGAACAGAGCAGTGAGGCTCGAATAAAGGAACAACTGCTGCTCAGTTCCAATAAATTTGTCAGATCTCTTGATGTCTTTATGACAAGGTAGCCATTGAGACCTTGTGAAATCACCCAGTAGTTTAAACACTAAATACGACAAAAACAAAACTATAAATACAAAAATACTATGTGTACCCAGAGACACGAGGGCTGTTGACAAGTATATAGCCTGTAGCCACAGTGCATCAGATTTGGCGTAGTCCTTAGAGAGAGAAAATACTATCCCCCATGTGAAATGATCATTTTTTTGTTTGCATTGATTTAATCATCAATACCTTATTTGGGATGTGATGCTGATTTCATTTTCTGCTGTTTTGTGTATTTTCAATACTAAAAATAACAAGATAAAACATTTAAAGTCTGTGAGCAATTTCCTCATTTATCTTGGGATAAATAAGTAATATAAAATAATTGACTAGAGAAATTTTAGATTTAGGTTCAAGGAGACATTCTGAATTCCTTCAATATTCTTGTCTCTTCCAATAATGTATTTCATGTCTAAAATAACTTATCCTCACTCTAACTTTATAGACCTCTGAATTTTTACCTCAGTTGTGGGACATTCTACTTCATCAAGATGTATTTAACTCAAACAAAACTAGATTATGTAGCCCACTTTCATTGCATTTTCTTCCTTCCATAAACAAAATGGCCTCATATAGACTAAGGGGTTATATCCACTCCTATTTGTGTTATTTTTTAATGTGTTTCTGCTGAAAGTGGAACCAATGCCCTGAGGATCTCATTTCTTGCACAACATGGCATCATTCTGTTATTGTTAATGTGTTTCTGCTGAAAATGGAACCAATGTCCCTAAGATTGCATTTCTTGCACAATATGACATCATTCTCTTCACGGGCATGTGGGATGAAGTCTCCATCCTCCCCAGCACCAAGGCATACCTTGCTTACCACGTTACAGAGCTCTGGCTGCCACGTAAAATCCACAGACCAAGTGGCTTCAGTCACAGAAATTCATTTTCTTCTCTGTCTGGGGGTGGAGGTCCAGTGTCTGAGTGTTGGCAAGGTTGGTGACTGGTAGGGTATGCTTCCTTCTTTCTCTGCCCTCTGCCTGTCAGGAGGGCGAGGGAGAGCTGTGCTGTTTCTTGTCTTCTCACAAGGAAACTAGACTTAGGAGATGAAGGACTTTCTCCTTAACTTCATTTAACCAGACATACCTCTCTAGAAGCTCTAACTTCAGAGGTATTTACACTGGGGAATCAAATTAGATTGTATGAATTTTTTTGAGGGGAGGGCTCGATTCATTGACTTTTCAAGGAATTTTGTTCTTTTCTTCAGTGTAGCCCAGAGTGAAAGGACCCAAGTTATCTGATTTTGTAAACTGAACGCTGGAATCATAAATGGCAGAGTTGCAGGAAATGGATATTCTTATATTTCTTTATTTTATTGACATAGACTTTTCAGGTTATGTAATGAAAATGAAAGTAATATATTTTAAAGCAATGAATGTTGTGTATATTTAAATGCAAAACTGCTATTTTTCACATATACATACACTCATATAGAGTGTTATTCCGCCTAATTGACGTTCTGAAATTTTATTTTGCAGATCACTTGCTTAACCCAAGAGAAGTAGTGTAAGATGTTTGTTTTGGAAGTAATTACAATATAGAAAATGACTTTTTAATTGGTAGTGAAGGGCACATGGAATAAAGTCAATAAAGTAGTAAAATGGTCAACAATGCACATTTTCTTATTGAAGTGAAACAATTTGCTTTGTTAGATAATAATAGCTTTGATCATGGTGCTTAAGTACGTAGTCTTTAATAAGAATAATGCTTTTTTTAAAAACAGCCACAATCAAAATTCCTAAACTTTATTGTTGGCAGAAGTGAATACTTTTCTTTATGTAACTAGTTAGTTAAGTTCTGCGTGTTCATTAGGCAAGCTGTTTATCCCTTAGCCTTCTTTAATTTGTCAGGCTCGGGCTAGTTACTGAATTTCCAGATGTGTTATCACCACCATTTTTAAGCAAAGACTGGGTGCTTTCAATCTATGTGTCAGTCAGCTCTCCTGAAACGCCCGACTACAACAACAGAAAGCTGCAGCCACTGATGGTGTCTTAGTCTCTGCAATGCTTACTCTTCACTGCACTCAGGTATCTCAACTATATTAATAGAAAGTCCTGTTAACTATGGAGATCACCTGGCTGATCTTGAGACAGCATATTAGAGCCAGAAGCCTGCAGGAAATATAAGAATGGACAGGGCACACGTTTCCTGGACAGCAGGCAATCCTGCTATCACAATGACAACTCTTTCTTCACATTGCCAGCTGGGAGAGGCAAAGTGGATGTCAGCAGAGCTTTGTTTTACTCCCAGCAAACAAGCATTGTGGATCAGCAACGCACCTAACATTCAGTTTTATGATGACCATTAACTGTGTTCCCAGCCAGTAAAAATGAGTCTATAAGCACATTTTAGGAAGTAAAGAAAGCCAGGTGTGTGGACAGTGGTGTCATCCAGGTTCTGAGACCTCTTGAAAAAAGACATGTAGCACAACAAAATGCATTTATCCTCTCTGTCACAAGAACGTCAAGAGTAGATTTTTCATGTTGTTGCATTTTAAAAAGACCCCCTTGTTATACTTGATTGTATCATACTATTTCTTCTCGTGAAACCATTGAACTAAAGTTTATGTAGCCAAGGATTTTTTGGCTTCGTGGCAGTAAAATAACAGAGAGGAAGGAAGGTGCAGTGAAGCCCGGTGATAGAGGAGGCACTGTGGTCTGTGGGCCCCTGAGGCGGGGACTGCTCTGACTGGTGGAACTCCGCCATTGACTCACCTCTACTCTACTTTTAAATTATAATTTCTTTTCTTAACAGAAGAGAATACTCTTCATGAAGCTACGCTGACAAAAGTTCCATCATTTTCTAGTGAGGCTGGGTGTTGTTTATTTATGCGACTGCTGTAAAAGCAGGCATGGGGTGATCTGAAAAAAGCCACACAGTTCCATGAGATAATAAAAGAGCCAGAAGGCTTCCTGTGTGTAGGTGTCAAAAAAAAAATCCCTTCCAAGGGTGCATGATAAATGAAGAACTCTTTCAGCGCTCTAAGTTTGCAGTTGAGACATATGTATAATTGAATGACTGGGTTTGCATATTTTTTAAAAAGTACAGTGTAATGCAATACAGTGTGTCCCCTTTTCAGAGACAATTTAACATATTTAATATTTAAAACATAAAAATTGCACTTAGATTGTTGAAATAATGACATGAATACAGATTATATCTCTTGCTTCCTCAGCTTGTGGCAAGATAACTAGAGGCAAAACTTTCAGTGAAATGTAGGGCAGGAAAGGATTTGTCTGGAGATGCAGAGGAGAAAGTCCCCACTGGTTGACTAGCTTTTGTGAAATGAATGCTGTGGAAATACCGAGATACCCAGACATTTCTTTCTGAGAATACAGTGTTCGGCGCTATTTTCATCTTCTGTTTTCTCCTCCAATTTGACTTCTATTTACTGTATAGAGCTTTAGATTTTTTAAAATAAGAGTTATATTTGAAACTAATAGGATTATGAATAATAGTTGTCAAGAGGTGATGGTATACAAGTGGTTTCTTCATAACAAATAAGTACCTGATATAGAAAATAGGTGACAATAAGAATCTAGTGAGTACAGTTAGATGGGTACTAATAGAGAAAGTGAGATTAAAATGTTGATAAAGATGCTTGCTATGATGTGAATGCTTGTTTCCACCCCAAATTCATGTACTGAAACCTAATAATTGATGTTTTAGAACCATGGACCGTTTGGGAGGGGCTTAGGTGGTGAGCGTGGTGACATAATGAATAGATGAGGGCCTTTGTAGAGACCCCAGTGTTGTTCTGTGATCTTTTATTACGGAGGAATGCTGCCAGAGGACATCACCTGTGAACCAGGAATGGGGCCCTCATCAGACACTGAATTTGCTGGCACATTCAGTTCAGTGATCCAGTCTGCGGTATTTTAAAAATAGCAGTCTGAATGGACTGAGGCATTACTCAATGTGTAAATAATAATGTATGTGATTTCTTCAACTTACTGTTTTTTCTTTCATGGTGTTGGATTCAAACCCACAACCTTGTGCTTGCAAGGCAGGCATGGTGCCACTGAACTAAATCCCTGGCCCACAACTTATTATTTTCCTGGAAACGTAGTCTTCAAGTATTTTTCTCTTATGACAACATCACATTCTCTTTGGCCAGCATTTTGACTTTAAGGATAATAAGTCAAACTGTTTTGTACCTCTGCTATAAAATAGTTATTTTGATCTTGGCTGAAGTGGTTCTCCTCTGGGTTAGTGTAAGATGTAAAGGGGAAAAAGTATTTAAAAAGTACAAGTTTACCAAAAGCCTCTTCCTAGTTTCTAATAGCTTGACATGTTCTTTACCACATGAATAAATGTTTAGTGTCATCGCTCTGTATGCTCAATCCTTCTAGTTGGGAGACTGCTGCAGGGCAAATGCCTTCCTCATGGTCCTGCCTGATGCTGTAGATCAGCAACAGTACTGTATATTCCAGTGGAGGAGGAGGAGGAGGAGGAGGGGGAGGAGGAGGAGGAGAAAGGGGCTTCTTTGATTTGTCTTTACACATTGTTATTTATAAACTAAAAGACATCATGAGGAGTTGTGACATCTAGGACTGAATTTAAAAATAGATGAATTTCACATAACAAAATAAATGAGATCAGAATTTTGTCATTACTCAATTGACATAAATTATTATTCTTTCTGGGGAAGTTTAGGAGTGGCTGTTTATAGGAGTATACATAGGAATGTAATGTGTCTTTTCCATCAGATTTTTTTTTTTTTTGAGACACTTTGTAGTTCAGGCTGGCCCTGAGCTCACTATGTAGCCCAGGCAAGCCTCAAACTCAGTAATCCTCCTGTTTCTGCCTCCAGAGTACTGGGATTACAGGTGTGAGCCACCATGCCCAGCACTGTGGTATGTGGTATCGATTTCTGGTGGGTGTGAATCACCACGTCCAGCATTGTCTGTGGTTACCGGGATCGATCTCAGGACCTTGCGCTTGTGAAGCAGGCGCCAGAACCACTGAGCTAGATCTCTGGCACTCCATCTGATTTTTATAAATCCTGTAATATGTTCACACTCTGACATTGTTTATTTTGATTTTGTATTGGGGAAAAGATGTATACCTATCCCTGCAAATGTTTCTTGGGGACTTTGTTAGGTTATGCAAAAGTAGCTAAATTAGTGGCCATTTTTATGGGACTCAGTGCACATTTCTTGTGACTTTACTGGAATGCCATTTGCTGGGGGGCATGAAGCTGATCATGAAGTGGAATAGATCAGTTTACTATAGGAACCATAGTCTTTAGGGAATAGAGCACCAGCATTCTCCCTAAGATCAACTGGAGGGTTGATTGCTATGGGCTAGTAGTGTTAGCTGAGGTATAGGGCAGAGAAGGGGTTGAAATTTCTTAAAATCAAGTTCCCTTGAGTAAATGACACATTTAGATATGAACCTGAGCATTCAGGTGTGAAGTGACTCCAATGTAAGTGGCATGAAAGAATGTTCCCTCAGTTCAGCTGTTAGGACTGTACTGTGACAACTATAACAGCATGAGAGTGTGAAATACAACACAGCATAGCTTCAGTGTCAGACACGGACACTCTACGGTGGGTTGTTGTGGGATTGTGTCAGAAAGACATCTTATTTTCCACAGACAAAGATCATTTATTAGATGGTGAAGTGTCACTCATGATAGCCACACTGTGTGGAAAAGGGGGCAATAGAATCAGTAATTTCATTAGGTTCCAGAATTCGCTGTTGATGTCCAGGCACAGGTCTGAGATCTCTTTGCACTGAAAGAGCTTTGTAGTTCTTGAGCAATTTTCATGTGTGTGGAGGACTTGGAACTTATGAGCATGGTTTTACTTCCAATTAGGCAGGTCAGACCTAGTGACTTATTTACTTGAGAAAAAAGAGAGAAATGAGGCCACACTTGTTAAACATCTAGTGAAATAAGACTTTTTAGTTGCACAGAATAATTGCTCAGCAAGAATGTGCAAGGATATGAAGGGAGAGTCCTATGAGCTCTTCAACAATTTTAAAAAATCAATACTACCTTTATTTTTCTCCACTGAGACAGCCACGCATTCTTCCTATATTAACTGTTCACTGAAGAGTGGCAGCTCAGCAACATAAAGGGAAAGAAATTCTCAGGTTTGAAGGTCTTAAATAGATTTTTGTAGACCAGAGCTGAAGTAATGGCCTGGAGAGAAAATGCTTTTTGAGACCCAAGGGCCAGGTTGGATTTGGGGAATAAAATAAAATTGTCCACTGAATTTCAGGTATTAAAAAAAAGAGCAGGTTTAACACTGATTATATTTGGACATCCCTGAATTCCAGAAAATGGGCATTGTGAATCATGAAAACCAAGAATGAATTTGGCCTTTTTTCAGTTGTTGTTTCATATGTTGAGAATCTGTTTTGTTAGGTTCCTGGCTTTAAAGGGGCAGCACCTGTGTAAAGGCCACTATGTAGCAAATGAAAGGGTCTTTAGACTAATGACTGAGCATATGAACTTGATTTTGTGTTCATGCTATTTGGTATACTGTACTTCTCAACCTGATGCACATGGCACAGGCAGAGTGAGTTCTTTATGAGCTGAGGAATGAGGGGCAGTAGAGCACAGGAGAGTGAGACGCCTGTGAATATATCTGGCTGGGCCTCTAGGGAGAGTCTGACTTTGGGATATGGAGCTTCACTTTGGAATTACAGCAGAAGATGTTAAAATGTAATCATAGAACAACAATTTATTTTCCTATTTTCTTTAAGCAATTGTGCTTCAGCAGAGTAGAAACAGAATCCCTTTATGTTCAGGAAAAGTAGGACAGAGGAAGACATCTAAGACTCCTGTGACCAAATCTCTGAGAGTGAATAGCAGGCTAATAATGTAGATGTTGAGGTATTTGGAAACTTTGCTTAGAAAGCTGTGGAGTGCTTGGATGGAGACCTAGACACCAGTGCAATTGTAAATATTTGAAATCTAATGGGATGGATGAAAAGTGGTTTCTGATATTCATCAATGTGGCACAGACATATGGGGAAACCAAACTAAAGCAAAGCAAGTCAACCCAACCCAACCCAACCCAAGGCAAACCAAGTGAAGCAGAAACCAAACCAATCCAAACTAAGCAAACCAACCAGATACATCCCAATTTCCTTTGATCATGTCTTTTTAACTAGTTCCCTTATTCTGCTGGTCAATGTCAGGATCCAAGGAAAAATCAGAATGCATTTGTGAAGTAAATGGAAACGATTACATCCTAGTTTATTTAGTACAATAGTACACTTTTTACGCTAGTATTGATTTGTGAGTGCTGTACAGAACCTTCTCAGCAAGTTTTAAGTTAAATGTACAAATGATATGAGAGCTGATAAGGCATCCACATAGAGAGAAAGGGGGCTGCTCATGGAACATTGGAGGAGATACTCACAAGGCACCTGAGCAGAATCAACCTTCATGATCAGATTTTGTAGTCATGTGAATTTTATTTTGCATATATTTTCAGAAGAGGAATGGCAGGGTCAAATGGGACCTCCAGTTCTAGTTTCCTGAGGAATCTCCATACTAATCTCCATAATGGTTGTACCAGTCTTTATTCCCACCAACAGAGAAGAAAGGCTCCTTTTTCTCCACAGCCTTGCCAGCATTTGTTGCTGGCTAATTTCAAAATAGCAGCTATTCTTTGTAGAGTGAGGTGGAATCTCAGTGTTGTTTTCATCTGCATCTCTCGAATGACCAGTGATATTGAACATTTCTTCATATACTTCTTAGCTGCTTTTATGCCTCTCTCTGAAAAGTGTCTGCTCATTTCAGATGCCCATTTTTGAACTGGGTCTTTAAATTCGGGGGGGGGGCTGGTTTTTTAAAGCTCTTTATATATTCTGGATAGTAGCCTTTTGTCTGAGGAATAGCTGGTAAAAATTTGTTGCCATATTGTTGGTTGTTTTTTTTGCTCTGCTGGTGGTTTCTTTTGCTGTGCAGAATCCCTTTGATAAGATGAGATCCCATTTGTTGATTTCTCCTGCTAGTTCTCATGATACACAGGTTTTGTTCATAAAGTGTCTCCCTAAGCCAGTGTCTCCAAGAGTACTACCTAACCTGTTTTAAAGCAGGTTTAGAGTTTCTCTTATCCACTTTGATTTTAGTTTAGTACATGGTGAAAGAGATGGATCTAGCTTCAGTCTTTGGCAGGTTGAAGCCAAGTTTTTCCAGCACTATTTATTAAAGAGTCTGTCTTTCCTCCATTGAGGATGTTTGGCTCCTTTCTTAAAGATGAGATAGCTTAGTGTATCTGGAGTTGTTTCTGGATGTTCTAATCTGTTGCACTTATCCTCAGGTCTGTTTCTTTGCCAGTACCATGCTGTTTTTATCAAAATGGCTTTGTAGTATAGTTTAAAACTGAGGATAGTGATACCTCCTTCCATGTCCTTGTTTCCTAAAATTGCTTTTGCTATTCTAGGTCCCTTGTGATTCCAGATGAATTTTTGGATGATTTCTTTAGATCTGTGAAATATCTTGTTGGGATTTCAATCAGGATTGCATTGAATCTATACAGTAGTTGTGAGAGTTTAGCCATTTTGATGATGTTGGTTCTTCCTATCAAGGAATAAGGGTTGTCTTTCTCTTTTCTGATATCCTGTTCTATCTCCTTTTCCAGAGTGTTGTAGTTTTCAAAGTAGAGGTCTTTCACCTCTTTTGTTAGATTGACTCCTAGATATTTCATTTTTTTGGTGTTATTGTGATAGGAACTGACTCCTCAATTTCTCTCTCAATAAGTCTGTTATTTGTATATAAAGATGCTATTGATTTTTGAGCATTGATCTTGTATCCAGCTATGCTACTGAAGTTAGTGATTAAGTCTAGCAGTTATTTTGTGAAGTTTTTAGGATCTTTTAGATAGAGTATCATGTCAGCAAATAATGACAATTTAACTTCTTCCTTTCCTATCTTTATTCCATTTATTTCTTTCTGTTACCTTATTGCTATGGCTAATATTTCTAGCACTATATTGAAGAGGAGTGGTGACAGTGAACATCCTTGTCTTGTTCCTGATCTTAGTGTGAAAGCTTTCAGTTTTTGATCATTTAATATGATGGTGGCTGTTGGTTTCTCAATATGAACTTTATTTTAGTAGGTGGTCTTGTAAGATGTGAAGACATCCATATTTAGAATGGGGCTTGGTAGAGTTTCATCAGGCTTAACTATTAGCAGGTGTTGCTGTTTTGTTTCCCTTGGTACATGGGGTATCTGCAGGACCCCTTCTCCCCGATGTAGTAAATCTGAGGGTGCTCATGTCTTTTACATAAAATGGCAAAATTTGCATAATCCTATGCACATCCTCTCATGTACTTTAAAATCATCTTTAGCTTACTTATAGTAACTAATATAATGTAAATGCTTTATTAGTAGTTATTATAGTGTTTAGGGAATTATGACAGAATAGCCTGGATATACTCAATACAAATGCATTTGAAATATTTTCTATCTTTGGTGGCTTTAATCCTTAGGTGTAAAGTTTGTGGATATAGAAAGCCAGCTTTATTGATATATTGTGACTGAAGTTACTCTTTGACACCTCATATTACAGAAGTTCAGGTGATTATTTACTTTTAATTTTATTTGAGGACTACAAAGCTGTAAGTCAGAAGAACAAAGAAGACTTTTTAGAAGATTCACATGTTGGCCGGAGGGTTAGCTCAGTGGTTCCGG